>VDFB02090663.1:0-16173 GCA_007258455.2 Sequoia sempervirens
GAAACAAAGAATACTTTCAATTTGTGCAACCAGACACACTAGCATAGACATACAACTTACTACACAACCTTGTGGAACACATCATCAGCTAAAACCTCAAGGGAAGGAATCTACACATAATATAAGCATGTTAACAAATCCACAAGACAAGAAACAACAATACATAGAAATGCAAAGCAATCTCATTTCTCCCAAACAACCTTCTTTATAGACTAATACACTATCACACACAACTTCTATTGCTGTGCAATCTAGAACTTGAGAGTTTGGATATAGAAACTCTAAATTTTTTTTATCATTATATCCAAACCACACAAGAATATCTTCAGCCATGAAGAAATGAAGAGCACAACATTGAACACACCTTTGTCACACTATACATTCTTTTACTATAATTTTCTAAAAATCACTTGGAAACCAAGTGAATTAGCTTCATCAGCAACACCACAAACATCTCTTTAAAATGTCTACAACACTCTCAACATCAACAATCTCTCCATCTACAATATCTTCTCAACACCACACTAGAGGTTGAAATTAGTGACAATACTAGAGACAACATAGTGCAACATACTTACTATTGACATCACTAACAATACTGCACTAATTTTCTTGACCATGCTAGAGTTTTCCATCAATGAAAACACCTAGATCATACTTTCAACAATCTCCCCCTTTTTCATTAATGGAAAAACTAGCTCTAAAAAACCATCAACAACAAAATTAACAAGCAACTTTGCATAATATAGTACTCCCCTTACTATGGAAACTCTTACACTTGTCTTTGTGTCTTTTAGACAATATTCTCTCCCTCTTTGTATTCTCTCTCCCTATCTTAAGGATTTCATTCAACATTACTCTCGCCCTATTTTTTTGAGACTTCACTCTCCTCCTTTGACAATAATGGAAAAGGGAAATATCTTTCCCTTTTAATAACACTTGCATAGAATTTTTATTGTTTGCTCTTCCCTTTTGAAATATGTATACATCACTTTGACACCACTTGCACACTTCTCTTTAGGAAAAACCAACAAGCAACTGCTCTCACTCCATTGCCCTTCTTCATATAACTCTCACTACTTTACAATCTACACTACTCATTTTGTATTGCTCCCTCTACTGCTTTCTCTTTTCTACACACTCCCCTTAGGGACACAAGATATGTTCCAACTAACTACATTAAACAAAAAAAAACTACTACCTACTACCCCCCCTAAGATGTAGCATTCAAAATTAGCCTAGGAGCAAGAATGTATCTTGAAAGGCTTCTTAGATAGATGCACCAACTTATGGATCTAGTTGAAAGAAGGAGGGGAAATAACCCATAACTTCTGTCATAGATAGCCAAAAGTATCTTTTGGAAGAGCCTTTATAAAATATTTGCAACTTGATCCTTTGTGGGAACATAATCTGGCTTCACCTTGTTCTTTGCAAATTTCTCCCTTAGAAAGCGATACTAGATAGAGATATGTTATGTTCTTCAATGCGTTACTAGATTCTTTGAAATATTGATAGAACTTGTATTATCACATAAGAAAGTAATAGGTCCATCACATTATACTTTGATATCCTTCAATGTTTTCCTCATCACAACACCTATTTGTAGCATGTTGCTACTACAGTATACTATGCTTCTACAATAGATAATGATGTTGAATCTTGCTTCTTACTAAACCATAAAACCAGTCTTCTTCTAAGTACTAAACCACCACCAATTGTACTTCTTCTATCATTTGTACAATTTTCTCAATCTATATCTGTATATGCACTCAAGGAGAAATCAGTATCCCTAAGATACAATAGACTAATTTTGGAAATATGGTAGCCCAACAACACGAGCATGAAGAATATATAGCTTAATTTGGTTGTTCTAATATTGTCATTGATGTCAACATTGTGGAAACATTGTGGGAAGAATATTTGGTATACCAGAAGTTGATCTATACTGAAAGTATTCTTTACTATTGATACAGTGTGTATGTTTTTGAGTTTGGAATTTACCACAAGAAGAGATATGATTCTTCTCCCTTAATATTATTATTATGACTCTTTCAAACTACTATATCTAGGATCTTGAGAAGTTTTGTGTTGAGAATAAAAATTTATCAATGATAGAGTTCATCTCTGTACACTATAGTTGTTTCTATGATCAGTATATATGTGTGGGAAACTTCACATTTTATTAAGAAGAAAATTTTGATGCTGCAACTCTAATGGTAATCTCTTTGATGTTAATGTTATGAGAAATTTAAGTGATATTGGATTTGGAAGGTGTTTAGTTTGAGAAGTGTTTGTTGGTTTGGAGTTTTTGTGATTAGGTCCTATTCTTGGCTGACCTAATATATGACATGAATTAAGAATATTAGTTATACTTTATGGATGTTAGTTGGATCCCTTAAAGGTCTACACTGATTTGATATGATGCACCGCATGGATAAAAATATCTCAAATCTTATATGGTGCTAACAAGAGCTATTTTTGATTGGCTTGGTTACATCTAATTAGGTAGACCTAATTGATCTATGGAATATACTTATATATATATGAGACTCTTTGGATTTAAAGCGAGAGTGTGTGTGTAAGTGTGGTGAAAGTGGTGTATGGTATTTTGTGAGCTTAAATGACTTATCAATTGTGAGTAGTGTATTGTGGAAGGAGTCAAGGATCAGAGCATAATTGTTATGCAAATTCTATGCAGAGTGATAATTCACATTTAGAGACTCATTAGAATTGAGCACAACACATAGAAGGCACATTCCATCAGTTCATACTCTTAGCAGTGAACCATATCTTTTTGTATCTTGGTAATTAGCCATTTCACTTTGTATTCTAGTTGTGAGCCTTCTAAGGATAGTGATTCTTAGCAGTGAGCCCTATAATATTCTATTTTTGGAATATTATATTGTGAGTTAATCCTCACCATGTTTTTTCCCATTTTGGGTTTTCCACATAAAAATCTGGTGTTGATGTGTTTTATGGTGTCATGTTCATTTCAATTTCTTCATTATAGTTTGTAGTCATATGTGCTTTAATAATTGGGTGGTTTATAGCTGAATGGTTTAATAGAATATTGATTCACCCCCTATCTTTGTATTCTGGATAATCAACAATTAGTATTAGATCTTAGTTCCTCTGAAGAATTCTACCAACCTGAGGAAGGTATTGGAATTTGAACACATCTAAGATAAAAGATTTCTTATTCCTTCAGAATAGATCTCTACTGAGCATACAAGAGAAAATGAAGATTTGAGGGATAGGTTGAAGGAAGCAAATGAGTGTATTAAGAATATAAGGGAAAGATATGGAGAATTTAGTGATCAATTAAAAAGGAATATAATGATATCACTGAATTGTTAGAACAATTGAAACAAAATTTAAACAATTGAAGATTGTTAAAAAAACTAAAATTCGAAGAATGATGGATGAATGTACAAAGCTTGAGCAAGAAGTAGTAATTCTGAAATTAGATCTAGAAAAGGCTAAAAGACATAAGGATAAATTCAAGGCAAGCACTGCAATGCTTGATGAGTTGATTACTTCTCAATGACCTACTATGGATAAGAGTGTTTTAGGGTTTGAAGAAGTACAAAGTTCAAAGGAAAATCAACCTCCTAACATGAAGACTCAATGCAATGGTAGAAAATTCAAGGATGCAAGAAGTAATATTGGAAGGACTCCTAACAAACAACCTAATTCTCAAAGGCATTTATATTTTAATGGTGTTTTTTATTTTGACAATAAGTGTGGGAATAGGGAAAAAAAACTAAAAAATTAGAATGAATGATACATTATCATTCTCTAGTCAATGTTTTGAGTGCAAAAATATTTGAAATAAGGTTATGGAATGCAAAATTTAGAACTTGAACAAGGAATTTTATTCATTTAATGGCTATTGTTATCACTGCAACTTTTTTAGACACAAGGCTAGTCAATGCAAATATAGATTTGATGAGAGAAAATCTAGATGGAAGAATGTTGTTTTCTATGACTACATGAATCTAGAATATTTATTTAGAGGATACATAAACAAAAGGATGAAAAATAACTATCAGGTAAAAAGAAATGAATTGATCATGGATCTGAAAGAAGTAAGAAAGGAAATGAAAATTATTTGGAGAAAGGAAGGACAATTTAAGAAAGTTGAATTAGAATAATCAATTTTATATGTAAGCCTTTGGTATATGCAGATCATCATGGAAAAAAATAGGCCCTTAAGTGGCAAAAATTTAGAAAAATCCCTCTGTTAGGAAACTTGACGTAAAATTAAAAGTTATCCATATTATTTCAAAATATGTAAGAATGGAATCTATAAAAATTGAATGTAGTTTCTAAACTACTAGGTTTATTTAAAAAAAAAAAATCTATTTGGTGAAAATTTGAAATTTCAATGCAACAATACTTAAATTTCGGGAAAAAATAAGAAGTAGGTGTCTGTATACCACCCTAACCATAATAAAATGAAATTTTTTTTATAAGGTTTTATATATAAGTAGAGGACTCATGTCTGGATGTGATACATATTTTTTTGTAATTTTTTTCCAAGTAAATAATCAATTATAAATTTTTATTACAACTTTTAAAAATATAAACTAAGTCTATCCGATTGCACTTTAACTTGGTCAAAACTTCATAGAAATTTAATTTTCTTTTTTTAATCTTATAGTATGTGAGCATAGAATGTGGCGCATGTTGTGGATTCAAAAATGTGATAAATTGCCTGAAATTTATAGATGTTTTTCAATCAACCTATCGATTAGGACTTTTTAAGTAATTCTAATAGAAAATAAATAATAATTATTTATTAAATTCAAATTAAAGCATAATTTATATTGGTGGAAAGCTGAGAATCTCCTCTAAAACCCTTTTCGTTTCATCAATTTTGGGTAAAAAAAGTCGATCAGCCACATACCCTACAAATACCCATAATATTGCCACTTTTTCATGATCCTACATACCCCTTTGGTACAAATATTCCCATCAAAATTTAAGTTAGGAAATGCCTAAGGGGGAGAAATAATCAAGAAATTCAATAAACCCCTCATTGATATATGATGTCATATCATGACAGAAGTGCATTTAATAAGGTTCCAAATTCAAGGTTTCATGTGAAAGGAATTTTTAGACACATGTGTGAAGAATGAACTTTGTAGACTTTGAAAGGATGGAAGTGTACACAAATTTTGAGGTGACCTACTTGCAATGTGAAGCATTTATTGTAGAGGAAATTGGAAAGAAGGAAATAAATTCAAGGAAAATTCATTCAACAAAATAAATTTGTGAAGAAGGAGAAGCATGTAAAGGAAGTTTATAGAAACTAGACCAATTCCATACATTAGAGTTTAAGGATTTGGTGAGAAAGGAAGAGAAAATTGAAGTGGATTCAAAGTGTGCTCTGGAAGTTGAACATCTAACCCTATTATTTGCTAAGAAAATTACTGAGGTATTCTATCTTTCAATTTTATGCAATGGATAATTCAAAGTTAGTGAACATTTCAGAAAAATTGCAAATCAAATTAAAGAATTATTTTCTAAAAAAATTGTTAGAAGAACCTGCTAGTGCATTTTCTAGCATTCCTCCTAGAGTATTATCCACTAAAGAAATTTATGCATATGTTTATGGGAAAATTAAGTAAATGTTACTAGCTCAATCAAGCATTTTGTGGAAGAGTGATTTGGAAGAAAATTTTGATGCATATAAAATCTTATTTGAAAAGAAGCTGGATGTATGACGTAAATTCCTATTGTTTGAATTCGACAAGAAATATATATGGATGACTTTAAGTAGGATTCATGGTGAATCTATTTCGATTGATGAAACACACTTGATAACTAGAGAAGCTATCAAAGATGTGACTAGTTTGTGTTTCTCTGGACTAGTTCCTAGATGAAATACTATAAATGATCAAGTGATGCAATGCAAGGGTCCCAAAACTCTCAAACAACCTCAACTTGACTGGCCTCAACCAATTATTGCTTGCAACTAGGACTCGTCCTTCCTCCACAAACACTTGATTCAAAACTTCTAAACTGAGAAAAAGGCATAAAACCTCTTGTTTATTCCTCAAAACACTTTAAAAACATCAAAATTATTGACACAAACTCAATTCCCAACATAAACTTCTTAAACATGATAACTCTCAAAGTAGACTATCCCAACGAGCCTAATTAGGCTTCTTATGATCATTCAATATGACATGCAACAATAAAGGACTCTCTGGGACCCTCAACTTGGTTCAATGGAATGAAAAACACTTTAATTGGATAACTCTTCATTTATTTTATAGCATTTCAAAGAAGAAAATTCCAAACTCTGTAATTACTGTCCAACTTAGGACTGTGTCAACTCTGCCATAACAGGACAACCAATAAAAAGACTCAAAATCTTATCATTCCACCAAAACCTATCAGGAAATGGACTCAAATACACCTTGGAAACCTTTTTAAAACAATACTATTCAAGATAGACCACACACCACAATCAAATCTCATTAAATCTCCATTGTACCCTATTTTACCAGTCTTATTCACAATTTACAGACCTAGGGCATCATAGAATCAGCCCAAAACCTCAATCTTAGACTCTAAAACCTTGAAATATCTTAAAGTACATATCAATATACTTTTTTCACAAACTTACAAAAATTTTCCATAGTGGAAATGAGAGAAACACAATTTTGACAACTCATTGTTTACCCTAGTTTAGATTTTAATCCACCTGGAAAAAATTGCTTAGAACTTACACAAAACATAATGGAATTTAATGAAACCAAATGAAAATTAAAGTAGAATCATAGGAATCTTACATACAATGGAGGGGGAGAGGATTTGTGCTTAGAACATTGCCGTACAAAGGCCTGAAAACAAAGAAAATGTTGGTAAATGATAGAAAAGCAAAGTATTTCATTAAAATCTTCACTCATACATCATTTCCCTTCCTTCCTAAAAGTTTGTGAGGCTTCAAAAGGACTTTATAAATAAAATCCAATGACCCAACCTAAATTTCTAACTACTTGACTCTTCACATTCCTTCATTTTGCAAATTTGTTGCATTTTTTACAATTTTGCTATGACAACATTTTGTTAAATTTTGCAACTTTTTACCATTTAGACCCAATGACTCCAAAATGAATATCTATTACCTATTAAAATATTTATGTTTCCATTTAGACCTTATTGTATCATGATATTATCACTACCCACAATAGTGGTTTGCAATTTTGGCCAAATTGGACACTAAACTATTTTTTACAAAATCTTAACTTTCGGGCACCTATAGCGACTAAACGTGAGGAATTTGAAGATGATACAAACTAGAGTTTCATGAAATTTTGTTTGTATATTATAAATATATTTTTCAAAAATTTGGCATTAGATTGCACTTTTTTTCAATCTCCCTTGATTTTTTTTCTTCAAAAACAACATTTTAAAAAGTGACACTCACCGTATAATGCATAACTTTTTTTTCCATGAAGGATCAAATTCTGATTCTTTTGAATTTAGATTTTAACTTTGATATCTAGTGCTTCCACTTGGTTAGATAGCTTTTTATTGAATATTTTTTCTTTAATCAAGTTTCGAAGTCAAACCAATTACAATTCAGACATAGTGCGACGTATAACGCGTAACTTTTTTTTATATATCAAAATTCTTTTTTTTTTTTGTGTTGGATCAAGGACTTCAATATCTAGTTCACTAATATTTTTTTGATAATCTTTTATTTTTCCACATGTGCAGAATAAAGAGTTTGATTTTAGGTGAAAAACCTACATTCACAAGAAATAAAAATTAAATATAATGAATCAAATTGAAATTTAATTAAAATTATACTTTTTGGGAAGCTTATAATAAGGACTATAAATACTTACAAAAAATAAATTTTAAATTCATTTGATCCCCAAAAAGGTAAATCAAAAGTGGTTTTGATCATCATTTTGATAGGTGTAAAGGAGACTCCATTATAGGTATGGTTTAAAATTAGCGGGGTTCTATCCAAAGGGACTTGATCTAAGGTGGTTTGATCAAAGCCTCTTCAATTGGAATCCTTTAAATGGAAATTTTCAAGGCTTAAATCATTATATTTTCTAAAAATATGTGATTTCAACAAAAATCAAGATCTCCCAGAAAAGTGTAAACCACTATTGTGGTATACACCTAAATCAAAATCTGAAGTTTTCCTCATGGAGGCATGTTCATGCTAGGGTGCTCCTACACCAAACTCCCACCCAAAAATAATTGCAAGTCCTCTAGGATTAAATGTAACAAGCCTTCATCATTAATTCTCCTCCTCGTGGTCTTCTTTTCTCTGCTTCTTTCACCTTCACATTTGGTTTTATTTGGTCTATGCCAACTTGTTTCCACCTTGTCTTATCTTTGTGAATTTGCTCCTTCATACCTTGATATGTCACAATCTCTATCCCAACTCCTTGTCCTTCTTCTTCCATCTGGTGTATCTAGTCCACTAGTTTTTTCCTGAAAAATGTTATCACAACAAAGAAGTGTTATATTGTCTCTACCACATGTATCTTCAACTCTTTTTGTGTCTTCAAGAGGGATTCATCATTTCCCTCCAAAATCAATTCATCCTTCACCTCTGTTGTCACAACTTCCTCAAGTCTTGAAGTGGTTGCCATGTCCATTTTCTATTCATGTATCTTCATGCATTCTTCTATTGTATCTTCAAATTCTTCTTCTTCCTCTATTATCTTCATTTTCCTTATCCTCTTGACTATATTCATACAACTATCTTTTTCACTGTCAAATGCCAACATTTTGCTTGTCTAAGAAACTACTCCATCTCCATTTGGAATTCCAATTCTACTATTTCTATAGCTTGCTTTAGTTATGCTACCTCTTTCTCTATTTTCCTCATGTCTTTTCTCTTCCTCTCTTTTTTTGCTTTCTTTTGTGACTCCACTACCTATAAGTTCCTTCTCAACAAATCCATCTTCTCTTTACTCAAGCAAGTCTCTCCTTACTTCCTCTTCACTTTTCCTCACCTAGGTCCCTTCACTTTTCCTCTACCTTGTCTCTTGGCCATCAGGTTCCTTCCTCAACCTGCATAAGCACAAACACACAACCACAAACAACTCCAAAATTTCTTAGCCTAGACCTTTCTGAGCTTTGATACTAAACTAATTCAATGCATGGGTCCCAAAACTCTCAAACAACCTCAACTTGACTAACCTCAACCAATTCTTGCTTGCAACTACGACTCATCCTTCCTCCGCAAACACTTGATTCAAAAATTCAAAACTAAGAACAAGGCATAAAACCTCTTTTTTATTCCTCAAAACACTTTAAACAAAATCAAAATTATTGACTCAAACTCAATTCCCAACTTAAACTTCTTAAACATGAGAACTCTCAAAGTAGACTATCCCAACTAGCCTAATTAGGCTTCTTGTGAACATTCAATATGACATTCAACAATAAAGGACTCTCTTGGACCCTCAAATTGGTTCAATGGAATGAAAAACACTTTAATTCAAGGATAACTCTTCATTGATTTGATAACCTTTCAAAGAAGAAAATCCCAAACGCTACAATTACTGTCCAACTTACGACTATGTCAACTCTGCCATAACAGGATAGTTAATAAAAAGACTCAAAATATTATCATTCCACCAAACCCTATCAATAAATAGACACAAATACACCTTTTCAACATTTTTAAAACAATTCTATTCAATATAGACCACACACCATAATCAAATCTCATTAAATCTCCACTGCACCTTGTTTTACCAATCTTATTCACGATTTGCAAACCTAGGGAATCATAGAATCAGCCCAAAACCTCAAACTTAGACTCTACAACCTTGATATATATTAAAGTACATATCAATATACTTTTTCACCAACTTACATGATTTTTGTATGGTGGAAATGAGAGAAACACAATTTTGACAACTCACTATTTACCCTATATCAGGGTTTAACCTGTGTGGACAAAATCACTTAGAACTTACATAAAAAATAATGGAATTTAATGAAACTAGATGAAAATTAAATTATAATCACAAGGATCTTACATACAATGGAGGAGGAGAGGATTTTTTCTTAGAACATGGCCGTACAAAGGCCTGAAAATAAAGAAAATGTTGGTAAATGACATAAAAACAAAGTATTTCATTAGAATCTTCACTCCTACATCATTCCCCTTCATTCCTCGAAGTTTGTGAGGATTAAAAATGCCTTTATAAAGAAAATAAAATGACCCAACCTAGCTTTATAACTACTTGACTCTTCACATTCCTTCATTTTTCAAATTTGTTGCATTTTTTATAATTTTTCTATTATAACATTTTGTCAATATTTGCAACTTTTTACCATTTAGACCCAATGACTCCAAAATGACTATCTAGGACCTATTACAAGATTTATGTGTCCATTTAGACCTTATTAAATCATTATATTATCACTACTAAATCAAAATCCAAAGCTTTCGTCATGGAGGCATGTTCATGCTAGGGTGCTCCTACACCATCAAGAGATAATTGAGATGACTAGTTCAACCCTGGAAGGAAAATAACTTGTTTTGAGAAAAATTGAAGATCTAGTCATTTGGTATGCTACGATGATTATTGGACACAAAATTTTCTTACCAAGCAATGACAAAAAAATTTCTATTGTTGCCACATATATTTCACTTGATATGGTTAGGAATGGTATGGATTATGACCTTTGTGAACTGCTTCAATTGCATCTATTAAAGAACTTGAAAGAAATAAAAAATAACAAAGAAAATACATTCTGGTATGGTACCTTAACAATTTGTTTACTCTTTTACTTTATGAAAGAGTTACCAGTAATTGGAAGGGTAGAATGGACAAGCACAAAACCAATAGCTCATCAGATTAGTAATTTCATGACAAATCTTTCTAGTTTAGATGCTCAAGAAACTACTCTTGTTGCATTCTTTGGAACATTTCAGATGAGAATGAACCAAAAAAAAAAATTTCCAAAAAAATATGATTGAAAATTACTCTAGAAATATTAATTTCCTAGTTTCTATAGATTTTTGGTATATGGAAGTAATAGAGTCCAATCATGTGTGGATTTCTAATTGGATTATGAAGTAACGAGGTAGAAATTCATCATTATGTAAAATTTCCTCCATAAAGCCCTAAGAACCTAATATAGAAGAAATTTGCATGCACCGTGGGAAGCATGTTTGTTATACCAGAAGCTGATCTATACTGGAAGTATTCTTTACTATTGATACAATGCATTGTTTTTTTAGTCTAAAATTTACTGCAAGAAGAGATATGATTCTGCTCTCTTAATATTATTATTATGACTCATTTAGATAGCTATGTCTAGGATATTGAGAATTTTTGTGTTGAGAATAAAAAGTTATCAATGACAAAGTTCAGCTATGTACACTACAGTTGTTTCTATGATCAATATATTTGTGTGGGAGACTACATTTTCTTAAGAAGAACATTTTGATGCTACAAATTTAATGGTAATCTCTCTAATATTAATGTGATGATAAATTGAAGTGATATCGGATCTAGAAGGTGTTTACTTTGAGAAGTGTGTTGGTTTGGAGTTTCTATGATTAGGTCATATTCTTGGTTGACCTAATATATGACATGTATTAATAATATTAGTTATACTTTATGGATGTTAGTTGGATCCCTTAAAGGTATACATTGACTTGATATGATGCACCACATTGATAAAAATTTCTTAAATCTTATATGGTGCCACTATGAGCTATTGGAGTTGAAGCAAGAGTGTGTGTGTGTAAGTGTGTGGTTAAAGTGGTTTATGGTATTGTGTGAGCTTAAATGATTTATCAATTGTGAGTAGTGTTTTGTGGAAGGAGTCAAGGATTAGAGAAAAATTGTTATGTGACTACTATGCAAAGTAGTACTTCACATCCAAAGCCTCATTGGAACTAAATACAACACATAGAAGGTACATTCCATCAGTTCATACTCTTGGTAGTGAGCCATATCAATTTATATCTTGGTGGTTAGCCATTTCTTTTTGTATTCTAGCTGTGAGCCTTCTAAGGATAGTTAGTCTTGGTAGTGAGCCCTATAATATTCAATATCAAGATATATTATATTGCAAGCTAATCCTCATTGTGGTTTTTCCCATTTTTGGTTTTCCAATAAAAAATATGGTCTTGATGTTTTTTGTAGTGTCATGTTCATTTCAATGTCTTCATTCTTGTTTCTAGTCATATGTGCTTTAATAATGGGCAGTTTATAGCTGAATGGTTTAATAGAATACTAATTCACCCCCCCTTAGTATTTTGGATAATCAACAACTAAATTCTAGAGTTCCTTTCAAGTATATAAATATCCTCTTTATTGTTGCAACATGAGATTCTCTAGGATCTTCTTGAAATATTTCCCCAAGAAAACTATATGCTTGATATTTGATCTAGTAGTAGTTAGATATAGCAGTCCACTAATGATTAATTTTTACTTGCTTTGATTAGCCTTAGGAGATTCGCCATTCTTACTTAATTTACAACTAGTAACCATAAGAGTACATACTGGTTTAGAATCCTCCATTCCAAACTTCTTCAACATTTCATTAATATATTTTTACAATGAAATGAAAAATACTTTTTTTGATTGAGTGATTTGTAATCCAAAGAATAATCTCATCTCCCCACACATTGAGATCTCAAACTCTGTTTGCATCTCTTCTACAAACCTCTTGCACATACCTTCATTTCCTCGAAGGATAATGTCATCAACATACACTACCACAATAAATATTTTTTCTCCCTCAACCTTGAAGTACAAGTTACTATTTGTAGTAACCTTTTTGAATCCTTGCTACGACAAGTACTTATCCAATCTTCAATACCAAGCTTTAGGAACCGTTTTGAGTCCATACAACACCTTCTTCAATCTGTAGACCATATCAACGTCATCTAATAATTGAAAAACCTTATGGTTTTTTCAATTTATTCCTCTTCTTCCAAATCACCATTCAAGAATGTAGACTTGACATCCATCTAATATACCTTGAAGTGTTTATTTGCTGCAAAAGCCAAAAACATTCTAATGGATTCCATTCTTAGCACCAAAGAAATTTTTTCTTCAAAGTCTATTCATTTCACTTCTGAGTAGCCCTTACACACAAGTCTAGCCTTACTTCTAACAAATTTTCCATCCTAATTCAACTTGTTCCTGAACATCTAGTTAGTTCCTATCACATTCTTGTTTACAGGCCTTGGGACCAATTCCAAAGTCTGACTATTCTTAATTTTTTCCAACTCTTCTTTCATAACCTTGATCCAATTCTCATACTTTCATGCCTTAATTAATATTTTAGGTTCTACCTCCGAAAGTAAAAAAAAGTTTACCTATTCCTCTATGATAGCAACTTTTTTTCTTGTCAACACTCCTTTCCTTTTATCTCCAATGATATGATCTTCAGAATGTTTCTTTTGCACATACTTAAGAGTCTTAGGGATCATTTTTAGAGCTTCTTCCTTTTAGGGACCCTGTGAGGGGGCATTGCCCCCTCGACCCCCACAAGGGGGCTCTTCCCCCTTGACCCCCACAAGGGGCACTACCCCTTGACCCCACTGGTGGCTACCACCCCCAGGCCCCTACTTCAATATTACAAAAAATAAAAAAATTATGGGGGAACTCCGTTGACCAACTATGCAAATTTTTAAAGGAGAGATTTTCCATTGTAATTAATCTTTTTAGTGATTATTCGCTAGGATTCACCACTATGATTATTATTTTTACCAATTATTCATTAAGATTCACTAGGATTTTACAATTTTTTTTAATAATGTGCATAGATTCGCTAGGAAAATTAATAATTTTTTTTAAATAAAGGAAAGATTCGCCAGGATTTTACACCTTCGCTGAGGGGGGGTTTCTTAAAGTTATCCCTGAGTGTTAGCTAATTAAATATTTTTAAAAAAATCTTTAATTTGATGAGGGCCACACCACCCAATACCCACAAAAATCACAACAACAAATGCCAACACATAAGATGTGAGACAAAAAAATGACTCACTTTCAATTATTTTCAGAAAATGAAATTATAGATTGAAGGCTTACATGCTATAGTCTCATGGGCTTGATTCATTACAACAAAATCAACTCTTAAAAGAAAATCCACAATCTGCACTATCAGGGTCACAATCTACAACCCCCACTTAACCCTTTTTATTTTCCCCAATAACCACCCTAGAATGTTCTAGAAAGTTCAAATTTCCCCTTTTTTTTTGTACCAAAAGTCCCGTCGTTTGATTTCTGGCCTAGGAAGAATCTTTTATGAAATTCAATTTCTAGAGGATCAACTTCTTGGGGCAATAAATTTTGATTTAGTTTTCCAATTTTCTATTATTTTATATCATTAGAAAGCTCTCGACGAGCTCTATAACACATAAAAACACTATAGGTCAGTTCAACCACTTTTAGAGTTGTTTTGGGGCCTCTAAAGTTTTATATTGAATTTGAAGCTACATTAGAGAGATTTCTCGAGATGGAAAGTTTAATTTATTCTAAACTGTGTAGGGTATTGAGGTGATTCTTTCATGACTGGAAATTTTTTACAGTTTTGCTCCTTGGGGTAAATTTTCACATCCATACGAGCCTATTTAGGCCGACTTACTAAAAATAGTAAGTGCTTGATTTTCACTATTTTTGATGCTTGACAATCTTATACCCCTTAAGTGCCATCATGGGACTCAAAACAACTATTAAAGAAAATAAAGAAAATATTTTTTGGGTGATGCAAGATCTCTACGCTCATTGATGCTCTTGGCGCTAGACACCTTAATTTCAAAAGTGACCCTATCACTTCTTAGGAGTTAGAGAGAAACCAATATGGTTAACCTCAGCCTCAGATAACCATGATGAATCTTTAGTGGGCCTTCCTCTCCATTTTACCAAGTACTCTGCATATTGCCTGTTTCTTGTGCTTCTACCCACACAATTATCTAGAATTTCTTCTATCTCTTCCTTATCTAAAGTAGGTGCTAAAATTTTCAACTATTCATTTATTAGACCCTCCTCTATATCACCTTCATGATACTTTTTCAAATCAGCAATGTTAAACACAAGAGAAATTTTTATTCCATTAGGCAACTCTACCTCATAAGCATTTCTTGAATTATGCTTCTTCAGGATCTTGCATGGTCCAAACTTCTTCATCTTTAACTTGTTGTATGTACCAACTAGAAACCTTTCCTTTCGCAAATGAACCATGACTTCATCTCCTACCTGGAACTCCTTATACCTCCTTTTCTGATCTGCCTAAGCCTTATATTGTGAGTTCATCTTATTGATATGTTTCTTTTCACCTCTTCATGCAAATTATTTATGTGCTTAGCAAAATCTTCAGCCTCAGCACTACTCTTCTCCCCCTTATCCATCTTTCTCATTTCAGAAGTAGTTCTTGGACTACTCCCATACACAATTTGTAATGTTGATTTACCAGTGCCCTATTAATAGAAATGTTGTAAGAAATTTTTTCCCTATGGTATAATCAAATCCCATCCCTTGCTTATCTCCAACTAAGCATCTTAGCAAGTTTCCCAAACTCCTATTCACCACCTTTGTTTGTCCATTAGTTTGTGGATAGTGTATATAACTAAACTTCAAATCTATCCTCAACTTCTTCCATAATTTCCTCGAAAAAAACCAACAAATTTGGTATCTTTTTCTAAGACTATACTCTTTGGTAGACCATGTACTTTCACCACCTCTCTGAAAAACAACTCTACAACATGAACATCATCACTGGTCTTATCACACAATGAAATTTTCCATCTTTGAAAATATATCTGCCACCACAAATATGGAATCATTCCCTCTATGTCCTTGGGAAGCCAAGAACAAAATCCATGCTAATATCCTCCCATGGACTCTCAAGTACAAGTAATGGCTAATACAATCCAATATTCTAACTTGTTCCTTTTGCCATCTAACATCCTCTACAACTTTATAAAAACTTCTTCACATCTTGTTGTAATTGTGGCCAATAATAATTATCACTGACAAAAGCAATGGTCTTATCTCTACCAAAATGTCCACCCAATCCTCCACTATGCTTCTCATTGATTAGATTCTCTCTCATATAACTCCTTGGAATGCTTAATTGGCTTCCTCTAAACAACATGATCCCATCTTGGATTAATAAATCCAACCATCTCATCCTATCCAATGTAATAGGTTC
>VDFB02090664.1:0-14296 GCA_007258455.2 Sequoia sempervirens
CTGAATTCGGACACCTGTAGCACCTTTAGCTTGCTGGTCGCTCAAGAAGAATATAAACTTCAGAGCAAAAGATGATGAAATAATGGACGCCATGGCTGAAATATATAGATTTTCATCTTTGAAAATTTGCACTAGGCAAGGAATCCATGAAAAGTGCGCTTGGCTTCTTATTGGACCTCATTCCAGTTAACTAAAACTCAAATATGCTAATTAAAGCGCCATGCATTAGGGTTTGCCTTTCAAGTCTTCAGTTAACAATTTCATGTGACTTTGACTTCAGTTAGTAATCTATATTAAATTCGCCATCTTCAAACTTGCTTTAGATTCACAAACTTGAACTAAGGCGACCCTTTTGATAACTAAAGTCAGCAATCTTGATTGAGATGAGAAATTCGCCATTTTCATGCAATAAACACTCTAAAAATAACTACCCTTTCATGACTTCAGTTAACATAGAATGAATGCGCCACTTCACCAATTTGTGCTAAAAATAACAAACCTTCAATTGACCTTCAAGAATGCGCCAACTTCACATTTATGCTAAAAATAGCGACCCTTTTGGAACTTGAGTTGTCATTCCTTAGAAAGTGCGTAGCTTCACTAACTTATGCTTCATCATTCAAACCTAAATATGGCAACCCTTTTGATAAGTTCAGTTAACACAAAAATGCGCCATACTTCACAAATTAATGCTTCATCACTCATGTCGTCCCTTTTAGAACTTCAGTTGACACTCAATGAAGCGCCATCTTCACTAAAAACTTCACAATTGTAACCAAATTCGCCATGCATGTGGACTCCAGTTGACATTCACTAATAATCTTCAGTTAAGTGAACATGCAATCAAGTTAACTCAACATGCAAGATAGTTAACTGAACATGCAAACTAGTTAACTCGACATGCGAACTGAAAGATCACTCAACATGCCAATATATGAACTGAAGATGACAACCCAGAAAACGTTTAGTCTAACTGCAGTCAAAACTCAAGTTAAGGCGTCCATTCAACTCTCTTTTGAAAATCCAACTTTGACCTCTTAAGCGAATTCTGCATTTAGCCAAATTTTTCAAGGAAAATTTAAGCTAAAACAATTTAAGCTAAAACCTCTGCTGGGACCTCTGTTCATCCTCTGACACCGGTTGATTGACTTCTCCGATTGACTGGCTAACAGGTGCATTGCAAAGCTCAGTAAAAACTGATCAAAAGATATCTTGAGACTGTATGCCATAAAATTGACATCTGAAGGCTCAAAAATCCAAGCGCCTTTTTCAAAAGCTGCGCTTTTTCTCAGACTTAGTCAAATTTTGACTTCTGCATTTCATACGAAGGGAAAAATAATTCCTTCATAACTTCTGTTTTACCCACTTTCAAGACTGGATCTCAGGTTCACTGCGGAGCTGACCTCATTCTGCACGACAGCTGCAAAGGCACATCTCCCAAAAAAACATCATCTGAGGGATGAAAATCAAGGGCGCCATTTTGAAAAGTTGCTCTTTTTCCTCCAGACTTAGCCATTTCTGGAACTGACTAGAATAACACAAAAACTCGGATCACAAAGTCGCTGAGTCATCTCGATCCGACGGGAGACAGAAACTAAACAAATTTAACGTGAACACTGACACATTGAATATCCGAAAACTATAAAAAAGAAGGTATTAAAAGTCGAAAAGCTTAGCGCTTTTCCTCAAAAGTGCTCTTTGCTTTTCCTCTCGATATTCTACACTCAGATTTGACCCTACGTTTGACCTCAGGTTCAGGCACTTCAGCAACTCAGATTCACCCACTGACGGATGCGTCGCGAAGCTCGAACAAAAGTGAGATAAACATCTTGGGTGGCATTTAGCCAAAAACCTACATTTGGCACCTCAAAAAGATGGGCGCCTTTTTCAAAAGCTGCTCTTTTCCCCAGTGTTAGCCAATTCTCGCTTTCGCCTCGTTTTGCGCTACATCTTCCACAACTTGCTCGAAACAGGTCCGTTTGACAAGCTTGATAGCTCACTGCGAAGCTGACGTGATGCCGGACAAATATCTGCTGGAAGTGACAAACCCTAAAAATAGGATATGGACCCCTAAAAGATAGGGCGCCCATTTGAAAATGTGCTCCTTTCTCCAGAGATAGAAAATTTTGATGTTTTTCGCTCGCATTTTCGCTTTAAATCTCTTCAAGAATGCATTGACATGACATCGACACCAACTCCATATTTGGAAACCCCAAAACGACCTTTCCCGACAACAACACTTCAACAAGATTAAGACCACTACAAATGCCTAGTACAAAAATTTCTAGTTTTGGGTACAACAAGGTGGAAAGATTTGCTAGCTGAGGATGCCACATGGGAGAATGAGCAGATTCTTCAACACCCGAGTTTGCAGTTGCTTGGGGACAAGCAATTTCGAGAAGGGAGGATTGTAATGTCCCCTTCTCGCTAGCTAAGCAGGATGCCACCTTGCCTTTCTAATTCCCAAAGGCAAGTGTTGAAAACTAGGGGAATCATTTATTTAATTATTTAATTATCACATAAGTTCAAAATTATTCTTCTAATGTGATACTAAGTAATTAATTAAATTATCCTTTTAAGTGACCAAGTTAAGTATTATGAAATATTATAAAGTCACTTATGTGTTTATTTGAAAGGTGACTTAATGAAATATTTTGAAAGTGAACTTTATAAAAGTGACTTTAATTGGTGAATGAGAATTCTTTTATCGGGCTTCTTTGAGAAATACAAAAAGAAGAAAAGATGAAGCATTCAATATTTTTGGAAAATACATATCTTTCACGGCAAAATTGCATCGAGCCTCCTGGCTTAGGGTTTGTGAACTTCATACCAGTTTCGGATGTGTAATATCATCCCTAGCTGGAGTAGATTCGGATTGCGGAAAACAAAAAAGCCTTCATAATGTGGAACCGATTTGGGATCAGTTTGTAGCATGGTAAGTGACTTGAAATCTGATTGAACTCCCTTAGCCTAGTCGCGTTTCGCTTCTGGAGTTCATATTTTGGGTTGGGAAATCCCTATTCCTTCTCCCTCCATTAAGGAATGTCTTTCTTGTGGTGAGCAAGCCCAGTAGCTGAATCGTGGGTTTGAAGAATGCATATCCAAGTGAGAAGATGAGTTTTATTAGCTATTGACGTGTCTTGAAGAGTGACGCCCTGGTTTCTTGTGATTGTGCATGGCTTTTGGGAGCGGAAATACCACTAGCATATGAGCGTCCAAACTCCCATGATCACGGCGTGATTTTCTGCAGTCAAGGGAGGGATGTTTCTTCAGCTACAGTCGATTTCTGAGCCTCACACTTTCAGCTCGACCTCCATTGCTGTGGCTATGATGTCTATACAGGTCTGAGATTTTTCCTCAAGCATTTGTAATATCTTATTCTGAAATAGAGCAGCCATTTGAATAATGAGGGAATTACTTGTAAAAAGTGATTGTGTGTTCCAACTGTAGGATGCTTAGAAATGTAATGGTTAAGCTTCAAAGTGTGAAAAGATGAAAATACTTAGAGCTGTAATAGAATGGGAATCTATTTCATATAAATTTGCTCCTTATTTTTTATTTTTGTCAGTCACCAGGGGCTGTATGCTTCTTTTCATCATATGTTCATTGTATGACAGTCCAGAATATTAGAATGGGTCTCACTGTGAATTCAGAAAGGTTGTTTCGAATGCTGCAGCTGATTTTAATAATATTTCTGAGTCTTTATAACTGGTGTAAAGTTTAAATATGGGGTTTAATATGTTATGTGATGACTTTACTTGCCTTGAATCGGAAACGTTGTTCATGTATGGCTGCAAAGATAGTAACACTCAGTTGTATGAAACCAACCATGTTTACCATTAACCTATACAACACATTGCATATTTATACCTAAACCAAGACTCAAGACAAGCAATCAAACCAAAACAGGCAGAAAAATTCTATATATCCGGTGGAGCTCTTTACATCAGCATCAGTAAGAATTCCGGAAAGATCGTCTAATTGGACCTCAGCAATTTCCTTAAGAAGCCAAAAAGTCTTAACCACATCATCTCTCTGCCTTTGCACAACAACCAGTTCAGCTTGTAGTTCACCAACTCTCAATCTTTGCTTTCCTTCTTTATCTTCAAAGATGTCAAAACTCTTTCCAATACTGTTTACTTCTGACTCAATTGCTTCAATTTTACTTCTGAAATTGTCTAGCGCAACAGGCCATCGGAGACAATACTTGTAAATGTTAGATACTTCTTTAATGCACTTCTTTGTTTCCATGACCAGTTTAGATAATCTTTCTTTAGCTTTATTACACCTCTTTTCAACCAAAGCTTCAAATTTACGTACTTTTGGACCTTCAAGTAACATTCTTTCTTCAACAATCTCAACAAAATTTTTCGGCAACAAATCAGAAACAACTGATACACCAATACCTTTCCGAAGTAGGTATTCTACCAAAGCATCATCAATTCTTAGTCTGTCAATAGGAGATGCTACACTCCATAATTCACCAAGCTTCTTCATCTTCCCCTTAACTAACATAGACTGGATGTCATCAGAGGATACTTTCTCCTTTTCTTCTGAAATGTCAATGTTATCTTTAGTTATAACTTTCTTCTTCTTTGATTCGGGAGGGGATTCACTAATGACAATCTCCAATTTCCTTTTACCGGAGGACGAGCCCACCTCAAACTGACTCTATGCAGATATACTAGAGAAAAGATTTGATTTCAAAGATGTGAAATAAGATTTACACATTCTTGCATTGTTTGACAACGCCTCCAGATACCCGTAAACCTGTTTTCCAATAGGAATACTAGATTCCCATACCACATTATCTTTTCCCAGAAGGGAACTCAAAAAGTAAAACACCAAGCATACCAGCAAAGATCCGAAACGAAAGGGAGAACCCTCAATTACCGACATTCGAACATTCTCAGAAAGATTCTCAAGCAACAAGCTATACAAGTCAAATTTCCTTTTCTCCTTAACCATCATGTGCGCAATATGAACAACAATGGCCGATGTGGAACCTTCACGATTTCTAAAATAGATCTTGTAAGAGATGCCGTACGTCACATACCTCACAGCCAAATCTTCAAGAGTGTTTATCAATAAAGCTCATGGGTCTCTACAAATACCAATCAATTCCTCCACATCTTTATACTTTACAGTTTTCTTTCCAGGAAGGTCGCCGACCTGCATAAGCCAGTGACTGCCTCAATCGCTTCCTTCGTAACCAAGTAGGGTTTGTCCAATACAATGCTTCCGTTCTTGAAACAATTCAATAAGAACAAGATAAACTCTTTATCGACAACCCACGGAAATTCACTCCACAAATCCATGTTGGATCTCAGTTGTGTTTATAGTTTGTCCTTGATGTCAAAATCCCTTTCAGTTGGTTCTCTTTGATGATCAGTCTCAGTTTGGATCTTTATGCTTTATTATGGAACTTCTTTAATGTCTCTTGGCTATTATAGACAGTTACTTGTTATGATTCAAATTCATGGTGATGAGGTCTTTGGTTCATGTTATGAATGCTATTTCTTTGACTAACAGAGTTGACAAATGGTTTCTTTGTCAGGATGGTTCTTCTTGCCTACCACAGGGTCTCCCCGATTCTTTTTGAAATGTCCGTGTTGCCTTTCGGCAAGACATTTCAGATGTCATGGTGATTGAATTTAACATACAGGCTGCTTTCAGCGTGACATTCCCGTTGTCTTGGCGACCGACACAAGAAAGGTTATTTTGGCAAGACTTGTCTTTGGTTTCGGCGACAGAAAAGTGTTATCTATCGGCATATGTAATACCGTCGGGATAAGGTCTTATCGATTTCATTATGTCTCCCCGACCCGCTTCAGAATGAGCATATCGGCAAAGGAAATCGTCCTCGGGGTAATGTCATAGCGAGTCTTTCTTGTCTTACTGACTCGTGCTCAAAAGGTTTTATCTATTTTTTGGGAGGAGTCTCACCGAACAACTCTTTGAGAGAACTTCGGCCAAACTGAGCGGTATTGGGCTGAGGTCTTGGCGATTTCACTTGGTTTCCCCGACTAGTGCATGTGGAAGTCTATTGGCAAGAGTCTAAGGCTTCGGTGAAAGGTCTTAACGAAAAGGATTATGTCTCACCGACTAGTGCTTATGGAGTTTCATCGGCAAGAGCTGAGCGGTTTCGGAATAGGTCTTGGCGAAGTGGTTTTGTCTTACCGAACATCACATGGAGGAGTTTTCTTCGGCCAAACACAATGTATTCGGTATATTGTCTCTCCGAAGATTTTAAGTCTCACCGATTGTTGCATTGAATGTCTTATCGGCATAAGGTTACTGCTTCAGCGAAATGTTATATCGAATGTGCAATGTCACACCGACCTTGGTGGATGGATACTTTTCGGTAAGAGCTTGTGATATTCGAAGGGAGGTCTTAGTGACTCCGAGTGAATGAAGTTTTTCGGTATGACTCATGTGCATTGAAGAAAGGTCTTGGCGAATTCGATTTGTTACACCGACCGAAAACATAAAGGTAGTCTCTTCGGTAAGAGCTAGGGTTTTCGGCGAGAGGTCTCGGCAGGTGACCTTCGGTCTCGCCAATGGAACACAAAAGGTTTTCTTGTCGGCATAAGATCTGACTTGTCTTAGCGATACACAAGATGATAACATGAGCTTTCGGTAAGACACAGGATGCTCTATGAGATGTCACCCCGACTACACATTGTCTTGGCGAATGCGGATGAAGGACACATCTCGGTGAAAGTGTGCTCTTGTCTTGGCGACTTGGAAATGATAAAGACTTTCGGTATGACACAATATATTCTACAAGAGGTCTCCCCGATGACGGTATGCTATAGCGACTCTCATAAGGTAGAAGGATGCATTGGCAAGAGAATCATAATGTCATAGCGACACACAAGGGATAAAGTCTTTCGGTGAAACTTAATGTAATCTACATAACGTCTCCCCGACAGCAGAATGTCATAGCGACAAACAGAGGGATGACTGACAGTGTTAAAGTTGCCTTCGGCATACTTGTCTGGATGTCTCAGTGAACGTTTAAAAAACTGTCTCTGTGGCCAACATGTGATTTTCTAAGTTTAGTTGCATAGCGACATCTTTGGTTGGTATCGATTCTCTGGAAAATATTCTCTAAGATTTCAGAGGATATGATTTTCTGTTTTTGGGTTGTCATGACTTTGATGAAAATCTTTCAGTTACAATTTGAAGTCTTCTGATTCAACGCAGAAATTAAAAGCTCTATGGATAGGCGTTTCTCTGATTTTTACCATAATCTACAGATCATTATGAATTAGCTTCATATTCAAAAATCAGCAAGAGAATTTGAGAATTTGGTGAAAAACGCTTGTTGAAGATTTCTTTGTAACTGACACACTTGGAATGTATATAAAAACCAATGTTGAAAATAGTGAAGATGCTGCTGGCCTGTAATTCTGAGAGATAGTTATTTTGGCCGTATCAAGAGATGTATTGGAAAACTCTGTAATACAAGAGTTGGATTCCTAGAGTATCAGAAGCAGAGTGTTATGAACTTAACTGTAAACAGAGTGATCCTCTGATATATTATGATTGTAATTCTGAAATCTAAGTAAGGGGTTGGTGCTCCTTGAGTTGGTGCTCAGAAATTTAGCCTATAAGGCATTGTTAAAAGTGGTTTTTGAAGATTCAGCCAGTAAGGCAGTTTAGGAGTGGTTTTTCTACCCCAGGAGGGTTTTCCACTCAACAAATCTTTTGTATCTTTGTTCTTCTGTGTGCTCACTGTTTTTCTGTGTTGTTGTTGTTTCAGTTCACTGTTGGGTTTATTACTGTTCTCAATTCTGTTTATGAACTATTACATTCAACTCATGAATGCATTAATCAGAGTAATATTTAAATATTGAGATCAAATCTGAGCTATGTTTTTGGCAAAATGCAAGATATCTCACTCAAATCATATTGTCATAAGTTGTCTAATAGACTGAGTTAATGTTGTCATATCTTTGTGCTTTTAAATGTGATTACTCTACTCTATTGTTGAAAGAAAAGGAAATCAGATTGTAAAATCTTGGTCGAAGTTGAAAAAGTGTAGACACTGATTCCCCCCCCCCCCTCTCAGTGTCTGTCCATAACTCCAACAATTACCTAGGGTTTTGATGTTCTGTAATTCGTTTTTGCTCAGCCCTAGTTCCATTTCTTTCATCTTCCTATGATCAAATTCCTCTAGCTCAACTCCTTTCAGCTTCAGAGGGAGGACATCACTAGATTCTTTGTCTATTTCTACGCTTTCTTTAATTCGTTATTCAAGACTTCTTCGTTTTTCTTCTTCTATCCTTTTTGCAAACAGAGAAATGAATTCTTCGATTACCTGAGCTAATTCCTTCGAATTTCTTTCAAAATTGCTTCAGCTCACTTCAAGATCGCTCCAAGATCGCTCAGGTTCTTCAAATGCTCAATTAATCAAGAAGACTCACAAGATTTCAACTTATACACCATTGAATTTTCCCTAACCATGCATTAAGTGCAACAAACATCAAAAAGCTGCTAAAAACATCCTTCCCAACACAAAAAACCCTAATTCGGTCCGCAAGCTTCCATACCAGCATGATTTCTTCCGGTTCCTTTTCCAAAACTTCTGAATTCTCATTTTTCACATTCCACCCTCGTGCCAGCCTTTGACACGCCATACAATAGGGGGTTTTATAATTTTTCTGATAATGCTCCCCCTAAGACCTTGCTAGGTCTAATTGCCGAATAAGTTGTCTGAACCATAACAGAGCACAGACACATCAATAGTTTCAGGCTTTTCTTTTTCATCCTTTTTCTTCTTCCATATCTTATTCATCTCTTGTTTCACCTCTTCCTTGTCAATCTTTTTTACCGGATCATTCTTCTCTACTGGAGTAGACTGCTTTCCATTCTTACTTCTGCAAACCTTTGAGATATGTCCAGGTTTATTACAGTTATAGTAGACAACACTTTTCTGATTAGTATAACCTCCATTACCTCTCGACCTACATTGATTTGCTCTGTGTCGAAATTTGTTGCATGTATAACAGTAGCCATTAAAAGATTGATTTATTCTGCCTCCATGAAATCTGTTCATCATCATCTTGTTGACCTGATATTTGCACTTAGTAGCCTTATGTCCAAACTTTTTGCATGAAAAACATTGTCCAAAAAAAGAGCCAGGAAATTGATTCTGATTCATTCTGCTTTTGCATTTTGTTGCTTTATGACCATATTTATTACAGGAAAAACAAATACCATTGAAAGAGGGATACCTCTGTGCATTAGGTTGTCTCATAGGCTGTCTTCTTGCAAACTTCCTCTTCTGCTTACCCTTGTCCTGAGTCATTTTATTTCCCCTAGAACTTTCACCTGCATCATTTCCCAAACCAGCATGATTTTTGGGATGGATGGAGCCGACCACTTTGCGATTTTAGCGATTAAATTACCTCTTTAAAAGTCACGGACGATCTCTTTAATTTACCAATTTCTCGCCGAAAGCGAGATCACGCTTGATGAACGGCTATCTAAAATATTTACCATATCTTTTGCCCACGAGCTTTCGCTTTTTCTCAATTTTCATGACTTTAACTTCGGATATTCACGGGATTTCATTTTTCGATCTTTATTTTTCCACTTTGTTGCGATCCTTGCGAGAAGCCCAGCTTCTGACATCACGACCACCTTTCGTGGATCCCTTGGCAAGGAGTTTCAACAACAAGGAACCAAAGCTCTGATACCAATTGTTAAAGGATGCAGGACAACTAAGGGGGGGTGGGGACGGGGGGTGAATCAATTGTCACAAAAATTTAAACTTGAAAACTTCAACACATATCCATTCTACAATCACACTGTTCTGTTATTAAACATAAGCAAGAGATACAAAACAAAAAGCAAGATAACACACTGAACACCATATTTTACGTGGAAAACCCAATGAGGGGAAAACCACGGTGAGGATTAACTCACAATATAAAATTGTTCTAGAACAAAAAATTGTAAGGCTCACTGCCCAGAAAGGACTCACTGTCCAAAAACAAAAGCTCACTGCTTACAGGGAGGCTCACTACCTACAAAAAGATTTACAGAACAGAAGAAGGCTTTACAACCAAAATGAACTGAGAATAGTGCACCTAACAAGTGCTGATACAGTTCCGGTGATGCTCAATATACTGACTTGACACACTTCATTATATTCGCTCACTTTCGCATTTTCCACTACCTCATCAGTCACGCTCTGTCTATATCTTCATTCTTCTTTCATTCATACTCGCTCCAAAACCTGTTCAACATTCACATATATATACTCGATCTATCTGCAAGCATCAATTAGGTCGGCCTAATTAGATGCACATCATATTTACCAAAAATACTAGCAGTCAGCTTCAAGCAATCACAAAATCTTCCCAACACGCTACATCAAGTCGGCACAAACCTAGGATAGGTCGCACATATATCCGCGTATCAAAATTAATTCACCATTTTATAATTACCCCAAGAAGTCGGCTAGGAATAGACTTCAAGCAAAAAGTAGTAACATTGTGTTGGTTGCCACAACACTGTACGAGCACCAGAGCACGTAATATTCTAAACATGTATGCCTTCAATAGTCATAAACAATTTCCCAAAACCGTGAGCAATAACTGTTGACCGTGGAGGAGTGCGGACTAGAATATCGGAGGGAATAGCACAAATACCGGTTCAGATACCGGAGCAAAATATTGGATCAGGCACAACCTTAAACTTGTAAACACAACATGGTGACATCAATGACAACATAAAAACTATAGAGATAGTTAATCTTCTTCGTTTTTCCAACAAGGATATGTGTCGACCTCCGGAGTTTGAATGCGGTGACTATCAAAGACCCGTTTCCTATCCCCTTCACTGACACAATCCTTGAAGAGGTTGTTGGGCATGAAATGTACTCGTTCTTGGATGGGTTCTCATGATACAACCAAATCAGTATTGTCGAGGAAGATAAGTTGAAGACTACTTTTGTGGTTGAGGACAGGGTGTACGCGTACAACTGAATGCCATTCGGGTTGTGTAACGCGCTAGCCACATTCCAGAGGATAATATTGCACATTTTCGACAAAATGTTTGTAGGTAACTTCAAAGTCTTCCTCGACGATTGGTCGATTTACAACGACAAAGAAAAGCATTTGAAGGCCCTCGGGGAGTGCATGGAGAAGTGTAGAGAAGCCCTCCTCGCATTAAATCGCAGGAAATGCAGATTCATGGTGCCACAAGGAAAGTTATTGGGACATATTGTGTGCAAGGCTGGACTGAAAACTGACCCTGACAAGGTGAGAGTGATTGTACAGATGGAGGCTCCAGAGAAGGTCACCGGTGTAAAGTCCTTCCTCGGGCACGTAGGGTACTACCAGAGGTTTATCAAAAAATTTGCACTAGTGTCGTACCCTCTCGACCTACTGACGAGGAAGGGACAACCCTTCATATGGGCGGAAGAACAAGAGAAGGCATTCAATGAACTAAAGGACCGGTTGATCAATTCACCCATACTGGAGTACCCGAACTGGAACAAGTTGTTCCACATACATGTGGATGCCTCCAATTTCACCATCGGAGTGACATTGGCACAAGTGGGAGCACACAAGTTGGACCACCTAGTATTTTTTGCGAGTCGACTACTTTCTAGAGCAGAGAGAAACTATAGCACTACCAAATGCGAAACACTGGGGATGGTTTACTCCGTACAAAAATTCAAGCATTATTTGCTAGCCACGCCATTCACCTTTTATGTGGATCACCAAGCCTTAATGTATTTGGTGAATAAGCCGATAATTCAAGGGAGAGTGAGCAGGTGGCTCCTATTGCTCCAAGAGTTCACATTTACTATCATCGTATGGCCGGGGAAGAGCCACGTGATCGCCGACTAGTTGTCAAGGATCCGATCGAGCGAACCTGCGGAAGGGGGAGTAAACGAAGACTTTCTAGATGTGCACCTATTTTAAATTGCAATACTCCCTTCATGGTATGAAAAGATTGGAGAATATTTGTTCATCTGATTCTGGTTGGTCAAGAGCCATGGATTAGCCAATGGAAGATGGTTTGATCAGATCCTTGAAATGAGGGAGGGAAATAATGGTGAAAGAAGGGGTCTTGAATGAAGTGGCCATGGAATGATGGGGTGGAGTGGCCGGAGGAAGGAATGAGCACTTGCCACACCCAACCTCGTGAGCTGTTCAAAACATTGGGGTTGGATTTTATTGGGCCATTAGTGAGTCAATTACACTGTCTATACACAGGTCACTATAGAATATCTGACGAAGTGGGCCGAGGCTAAAGCATTGCCGGATAACACATCGCAGAGTACGACACAATTCATTTACGAGAAAATAGTGACGAGGTATGAAATTCCGATCCAGATTATGAGTGATCGTGGGGGACACTTTGTCAACCACATCATCCGACTGATGACGATAGAGTTCCAGATCTTCCACAACTTATAAAGTCCGTACTACCCACGAGAGAATGGCCAAGCGGAGTCCACAAATAAGGTGTTAGTATCAATTATTCATAAGTCATGTGGCATAGAGGAAGCTGATTGGGAAGAGAGACTACCAACCCTCTTGTGGGCGTACCGTATGACGTACAAGGTGACAACGGGGCACACGCCTTTTCAATTGATGTATGATCAAGAAGCAGTGGTATCGATGGAATACATGGTCCCAAGCCTAAGGATAGCTGTGGAGAACCGGATGGGAGATACGGAAAGTCTGAAGGAACAGTTGTACCAACTTAACAAACTGGATGAACGAAGGATAATGGCACAAGGGGCAATGGAGAATATGCAACAGAGAAGAAAATATTGGCATGACAAACATCTCTGGCGAATGAATTTCCGACCAGGGTAGTTAATTTTAAAATATAACGGTCGTAACGAAATCAAGCTGAGGAAGTTTAAAGTTTGTTGGCTAGGACCGTTTAAAATTCGAGAGGTATGCGACAATGGCTTTATAAAGCTTGAAAACTTGGATGGGTCACTGCTACGAGAAACAATCAACGAATCGAAGTTGAAGTTATATCAGGAAAGAAAAGAGGACACCATAGCCATCAATATGCTCGGCTATACTACCAAAGAAGATTGGCCCGTGCAAGAGGAGGACCCAAGAGAGCAGGACTACGGCTTGGGAGGCCCCGGGTATGCAGCAAAGGGAGTCTGGGCGGAATATGGCAGAGATCAGATTATCGAAGAAAGATTGGTAGAGAAGAAAGTAGAAGGAATTGTAGTGCCTCGGGTGCACAAGCACCTGACTAATGCAGTGTTCGGGACACCTGCGCTTTGGCGATGAATGAGTGGACATTGAAGTTATGTGGCTTTGTATGAAGGTGTAAAAAGGGGGTACCTAGCCAAAGAGTTGGACAAGGAGGCTTAGAAGGAAAAGGAAGAACAAGCAGGCAAAGAACGAAGTGAGCGCCAACCTAAGGATATTGACGAAGAAGAGGATGAATGGGATGATGAACAATGGGAGGCCTACTTTGAGAAGATGGCTCCTTGTTTGAAGACGGTGATAATGACGGAGGACATGTTCGTATCGCACGTGGACACACAAAAGATTTACTCAAGCAAATGAGAAGAGAGAGGACAGTGCCAAGGGTAAGGAAGATAGCAATGAAGGATAGACTTTGGAAAGTAATACCCAACCCAACCGGGTCACCAACGGTGGAAGGAGAGGACATTACGTGGTACCGGCGATATGGAGGGAGGTACATCGACAACAGTTTTAAAGGTACTAGTCCTACTCCTTTGCTTGATAAGTGGTTTGATGTACAATACATGGAGACATGTTGTGAAGAAGAGTGCTATAAGCGGCCCCCGCATACATGTAAATGGCATTATGCGTCTGAGTTAAAGGTTAGGGAAGGTGGCGGAGCAAGAGGAATAAAAAGGAAAGAGGAAAAAGAAGAGAGGAGAGGAGAGAGATGGTAAAAGTCGAAAAATATTAAAGGAGGAGAGAAGATACGAACAATCAAAAAATAGAGAAAAATGAAAGAGAAAATGATAAAAAGAAGGAAAAATCGAAGAGAGAGGAGAGAGAGAGAAGAAAAACAGAAGAAATGTCAAAGGGAAATTAAAAGATTTTAAAATGGAGAGAGAAAAAAGGCAAGAGGAGTAAAATAAAAGTATTAGAAAGACAATTAAAAAATGAAGTGGGAAATATTAAAGGGAAAAAGGAAAAAATTAAAAAATTAAAAGGGAGCAAGGGACGGAAAATTAAAATGAAGAAAATTAAAATAAAAGCCTTGGTCATAAAGAGAATCGTACGACCATTGGAGGAAGCGGCCAACATAAATAAAGTTC
>VDFB02090665.1:0-15612 GCA_007258455.2 Sequoia sempervirens
TTTTGGTCTAGCAACTATTTCTGGGGGTGTTGGGAAGTCACTATTAACTCCCACATCTCCCACAAGGGTTTCCACGTAAATCATGTGTTCTTGTGTTGTATAATTTGTATATCTTATGCGAATGATATTGTGCAATTGATATTATTGTAGTTGTTAGTTTGAAAAATTAAAATTGTATTATAATAATTCACCGCGCCCCCACCCCTACCACCTCACCCCCCTTCTCCCCCTCCTTTCAATATGATTGTGTGCTCATCACTTGAATGATTACTATTTTGTTTTGGTACAACAATGATCAAATTAAAAGATCTTGTTAACATTGATACTCTAGGGTACTCTAAGTCTTGTTGTATGATGAGATTAAAATTTGTACATTACGTTATTTTGAAATTTGTATTGATGGTAGGGTGGTCCATTTTCTTCTATGGAGATTTCCTCAATTGTTTATAAGTTACATCCTTTAGCCACTTCTTCTAAGTTGTCTATACTCTATAAGTTAAAACTTGACAACTTAATTTGTATGATGATCGTCACTAATCTAAGGACAGAGTAATTCACTTACCGTGATCTATGCATTTTTATGAATACATTACTAGTGCATATGTTATTAGATTAAGATTACTTTACGAGAGGCCTCTCCTACAATCTTTTAGCATTGATGTCCAATTTGTTTTGCATTGAAGAATTAAGTAGATCTTGGGAATTGATCAAATATTGCTTTTGATAATGGTGCATATGTAAGGTCCTATCCCATTAAGCACTAGTGTTGTAGTGCACATATTCATTTGCACAGTTATTCATATCTCTCTCAAGCTTAAGGATTGTTCAAAGATTGTTTGGAACAAATCTTGAATCTCTAATGTGATATTTGACCCATAGTTTGCAATCTTATGACTCAACAAGACTCGGCAAGGGCAAATTTAACTCAAAATTGGCAACTAAGTAAGAAATTGCCAAAACTCAGCAAGTGATTGTAAACTGCCTATAAGTTGCCCATTCATGATTGGAAATGCCTAACACTCCAATACACAAACAAAAATTTAATGTTTAATCACCTAGTCACAATCAAAGGACATACCCTTGACTGGAAGGTGTGCCCTTGATGGGCTGCAACTAGAAAATGTACCCACATGATTGCATTTTTTTGGCATTTGGCATGTGCGTGGTCAAGGATGTCTTCACATGACACAATTCCTATATTCCATATCCTTCATATGGCGTCTTCACACACTTCATACAACAACACAATGCAATGTCCTCATGGCTTTGGGCAAGTTTTTTGCAGAGTTTTGCCACATTTTTGGCAACTAACTTTCCGATTTTCTACAAAAGATTGCCCTTGAATTTTTGGGAAAGTGATCCAAGAGTAGTTGTCTAACGAGAATTCCCGAGTTAGGTGAGTTTTTTGCAAGTTTTTAATATATGATTTTACCCATAGGAGTCTTTTAAAAGATTTAGAAGACCATAGGGCTCTTGATGATCAAAGCTTTAAAGAGGTTCTCAAACACAAATCTGAGTCACCTCTTCATGAAGCTGATTGTAAACAAAGGCCCATAGAATTTGTATAGTCTGATCCTCGTCATGATCTTGAGCATTTTCAGTTGGTGGGTGGTGAAAGACAAGAAACAAAGTTCTCACTTTGAAATACAGCCTATTAGCAATTCACCATCCTTGCACACTTATGAGTGGGAAGGTCAATTCATAGTGTCCATTGAAAATGAAGTGCAAGCTCTTCCTAGGTTTGACCACACACACAGTTTGATTGAAGAACTCTATTGGAAGTCTCAAGTTGAAGAGAGACTTGCAGGAGTTAGGGATGGAGTCGCTCTCCTTAATTTACAGTTCATCAAAGACTCCTCAGAGATCATGAAATCAAAGTATCTATGCTGGATTAGAGATAGGGATCATGCTTATGAATTTGTAAGAAGGCCATTGGTGCATTCCAAGGAAAAGAGCGAAAAGATGATGAGCTTACTCTTGAGCTTGAATCAATGAAGGATGTGATAGAAAATGCCCAGTTGGCTCTAACGGAGGTAGAAGATCAACTAGCTGATTTCAAATTTCTCAGAGAGCATGAGAACGAGTTACACTCTTGATTAGTAATCTTCTGAGGTTGCTGGTTAGTGAATGCATAAGAGGGTTAGAGGATGTAGTTCCCACTTTGGAAGTGTTGGATCTCGAAGACTTCCACATCTTTGACATCAAGGTGTTAACCAAACTTGCCTTGGTAGCTGCTGAAAATATTATTACAGCAGCAAGAAGAGGAGAATTCAGATTTGTTATGCTGCTATGCACGAAGCATGGGAGGAAAAAGGACCAAAATAGGGTGTCTACATGTTTAATAATCCATCCCTTGGATTGAGTGATGTTTTAGTTTACACTAATCTTTTCTTGGGATTTGGTTTGAAGACAATGATTGTTCCATGTTCCCTTGTTGAAGCTCTCATGGATAGGCTTTATGGGTTTACTAGAGAAGACACTGATTTCTTGAGTACGCACTTGGTTCTGATTGGTACTCGGGGACATGTTGGGTATTCTTTCCAATGTGTTGGAGTTTATTCTCGGTTGGGAATTCATGTTTGGAATTCTCAACATGGTTTGATGGAGATTATTACAAGTAGAAAGAAGGATCTTTGGAGACATAAGGATCTAATTTTCAGATTCTTTGGTGTTGTCCCCATCCTTACCAGCCATTCGATCGTTCCTTTTGCTCATCAACTGGTGGATTGGAGAAACATTTTGAGCAAAGGGTGGTTTTATGTGGGGTTTGAATCTCTTGAGAGGATGTTTCCAGCCTTGGACATGAGCAAATCCATTAATTTGGATGATGATTTTTAGTGTTGCAGCAGTTGTTCATCTTTTTGGATGTCGATTATCCTTCAATCAGTTCTTAAGTCAATCATTTCAGTCATGGTGGGCACTTGGTATACTTATTTTCAAACTTCACAGTCTCCTATCAGGACTGATTTTTTCACAATCTCCTATCGGGACTGAATTTTGGCCTCAAATGAGAGAAGTGATGATTCAAAGCAATCAAAATTTGTCTTTGGGAGGTGTTCAAGTTGTTACTAGTGGCTATTTCTATGCAATTTCTTGTACTCATGTTTGGGGCAGCGAACCTTTGCTTGCTTTGATTCATCATTTTGCGACTCTTAAAATGGGTTATATAAGAGTTTTCGAAAGTCTTCATGATTCTTTCAAGATAATTCAAAGGAGGCATAGTAGATTCATGAGGTCTTATGAGGATGAGTTTGTTGAGCTCTTGCAAAGAGTTGCTTCCCTCTTTGAAAGAAGTTTTGGAGGAGTCACATATGCAGTCAGGACTCTACTTGACACTTTGATAAGTTATGCTGAGGAGTATGATTTTGATTTGATTAGGTTTTCTTTCCTATTGCTCAGGATTGTGATAATCGTTGGCATTGCAAATATTGACTTCTCAGAGATATTTGGGCAAGAGATGTTGCAGAAAATTGATTTCAGTCCTCCCAAGTTTTTTAGCTTGAATTTTATGGATGTTACCTTTTGGGGTTATAGAGGAGGTCAGTGCAGATTTGGAACAATGGTTTCCCTTGTGTGATCAAAGTGTTGGAGCATCGACATGGTGGGTCCTTTTGGAGGTGGACATGGGACCCTAGGATCCTACTTGTTGGGAAGTAAATCAATCTATTTTTTGGAGTGTGGTGGCAATTGTTTGAGGACAAGCAATTTTGGAAGGGCGGACTGTAATGTCCCAATTTTAGCCCTACACTCTTCAGTGATTGTTAGCCTACTTCTGAAGACCCGTAGGCTAGTCAAAAGTGGAAATTAGGGTTTCCTATTTTGTAGGAGGTTTCAATTGATCTTTTGAAGATTTGCATGCAAGAGTTTGGCAGTGTGTTTTCTGGATCTTTTTGGGTTTTCAGAAAGCTTCAGAGAGATGTGATATGCATTTCATAAAAGTGGCATGCATTTCAATCAAGAGTTTGTATGCAAAAAGGGTTTATGGGTTTTCTTGGGTTTTCAAAAAGCTTAAGAATGGTATAACATGCATCTGCATCTGACAACATTTCCCATACTTACTATTTACTATTTTTAGTAAGTTACGACAATGATCGGATTGTGTTCAAAATGAGTTTGGAAACACTTACTATTTTTAGTAGTATGCTATTTTTAGTAAGTGCTAGTCGTGGCAGTGCTATTTCTAGCAGCAATTCAGCTCATCATCCATTTCTAGCAATAAGACATTTCTATTTTTGGCAATGGCTTCTCCAACATTCTTGGAGTTCAGAAGAGGAAAGTTTTAACTTAAGTCATATTATGTTTTATTATTACTTTTGGAGCCCATGCCTAGACACATGACTTTTAAGTTGTTTTTAAAAGAGGTACTTTATGTGGTCGTCCAAGTTGGAGAGTAAAGCATTTTAAAATTGAAATATTTGCTAAGTTTCCTATGGATGCCTAAGATGATGAATAAAGAGAATTTATTAATATTTCATATTTCATATTATTCAAAAAGGTTTGGGTGTCCCTCTTGAGGAAGATGAAGTGTTCCAAATTCCAAGAACCTGAAGTGTTTCGTTTTCCAAGAAGAGTCTTATTTATTCAAGCCTTGCTCCTTCATTTGATATCTTTGGAAAATTATTATGTCGAATTGCTGCTGAGATATTTTCAAATGTCACTTCGAGGAACACATACCTCCTAGCTTCTTCTTCTAGTCTACGTGCTTGAGAGATAGTACCTAGCCAGACATACTGAAGACTGTGCTTCATTCAGGAGTGCAAATTGGTGTTAATTTTCTGATTTATATAAGCAGATTGTTGTTGTAAAATCTGTTTATGCCGCTGCTGGAAGTGCTTGGTTGAAGCACGTTTCTATTCGTAGCTCCACCAAGGATTTTATTTTGGTTTTGGGTATTGGCTCCATTCATTCATCTCTCCTCAGCGCCTCATTTCTCAAAGTTACAGATTTTTTGGTTGAGAGTTGGAATTTCTGACCCAGTTAGGCTTTCTCTTGGGAGGTGCCCATCTTCGGCTTTATGCATTGGGATTCGTGTATGTCAGATTTTTGGGTGTTTGGTGGTGGTGTCTAATTTTGTGGCTCTTTGTCCAGCTTGTGCCATGTATTTCATTGCTCAATTTGGCTAAGTTTGGAGCTGAATTAGCAGGGAAGATATATAAACATTTTAATTTGATCCACTACTTACGCACTGGTTTTGATCTCAGTTTGCTGTTATATGGGGCCAGCAAATTCCTTATTTGCTTTTTATTTCCTTGATGCTTATCCTTCACGCATAATTGTTATAGGGGAATATTGTGGCTTTCAATTCGGTTTCGGGGTTGAATCGTATCACCGGCTATCGATTATATGGGGCATATTTTGGCAGCCGGTAATTTCGATGGGTCGACATGCTGGTTTTATATCTCACTCCCGGATAAGTGGACGGTGGCGCAATTCTAATTGCATTCTCGCGCAGAACAGGTGGTGATGCTATAGTGGGTTATCCGCTACTTTCCAGGCATTTAACCGCTTCATGGTGGAGTACCGGCATATGTTACATTATTTTTTAATTCTAGATTTTCTGCGATCCACCGCGCATGCTCTCCACCGCGCCACACGTGCCGGGATCACCCAGCGGTCATAAAATTGAGGTTGCACTGATGGTTATAAAACATTTAGACGAATTCAAAATACAGCAATTATGTGTTGTTAATTTCAAAAAAAAACTACCGGGGATATTTCACATCATTCATAAGTATAAACACAAATTTGAAATTTTAGTTGAAGGAAATAATTGTAGTAAGACAATTAGATATATAAATGTTGTCAAATGTATACAATACTCATGGAATATAAAATCCATGGCATAAAAAGTTCCAAACATATATCAAAACAAAAGCTACAAGTCTGTAACAAGGGAGCCTACATCATCCTCCAATGTCAACCCTCCCTCATTGTGGAGTGTTTGGGAGATCTGGCGGATGATGATGCAGTAGCCATACGTATGCATGTAATGCAGGTTAGGTGGCACTATTGAAAGCATGAAGGCATCTGCACCTTATCCTCTCCCTATACCATGAAAGCTCAACATCTCTGCCTCTCAATCAACCTAGTTGACCCAGTCCGGTTTCCTCGTTGCTAAAAGCACGGTGTCCACTCCGGCCTCGGTCCAATCGTTTGTGGGATATCACTAAAACATGATGGGGAGCAGAGTCTGAAAATCTATCTCGCGACGAACAGGAAGCAACAAGAGATTTGAGCATCTCGGCGGGTTGTTTGAGAGCCTCCAAAACCTCCTCATCGCTGCGTTCGGCGAATTGGACTAAGATAACCAACCACGCACGGCGGGCTTTTGTCAAGTTGAAGGTGCCATTGTCTATCAATGATCTCCCAAATGGGGCAATACTTATCAACTCCCCCACAAATGGATCTAATGGCCTCTTTGGCCCTATCCATGCCCTCATATATGTAGCCCATTACAGGCTTCTCCCCATCAACAACTCGTAATAGAACCACTAAAGGCTTTGTGAATTGCAATTATTATGAAACATTGGCCTAAGTAAAAGAGTCAACAAAAATAAGTAAATAAAATAAAAATAAGAATGAAAACATAATGTAGAATTAGTAAACTAATTACTAATTACATTTACCTTGATGATCTCTGTAGTAGGTGCCCAAAAGCCTTGCTCATCAAAAATCCAATTTGACACTCCATCCCCTACATTTGTCTTAATATATGTTGAGGAAGTCCACTCCTCACTAACAAATATCCGCCTCAAAGCTCCCTTTGATTGTAGCAAGGATTGTAGAGTGATGAAATTGGTAGCAAAGCGGGTTATCCCAAGGCGAGCCAACTCCTTGCCGGCCTGCTTCGGGCTTAACGGCCCGTAATGAGTGCTCACCTTGAACTTACAGAAATATTTCACGCGATTCTCTCACGTACCGCTTTGGTCAGGCGAATAACACGGAACATCCTCAACCGGGATAGAACGATAGGCGACACAAGATTATTCCCAAACAATGATAGATTGCCTATCGCCGATGGCTCACGGCTGCATTTTATTTGCATTATTCGTGACTGCTTGCACCACATTCTCCTCCCAACACATTCTCCTCCCCTACCTCAACCAAGACACCCTCCAAAGCCTCGCAAAGGAATTCAACATTTTTGGTGTTCCTAGATGCATCAATAAATTTGATGAACACGGTACCCCCTGAAAAAGAAACAAAATAAATGAATCAATAAAAAATAAATTAAAAATCTTGATTGTTAATCACTAAATCAATGTATTTTAGGAAGAAGAATATTTACTTGAGGAAGAAACAAGAAAGTTGAGCAATGTTTTGTTTCTTCTATCGGGCTAACCATCAGTCATGATGGTGCAACCCTTCTTCCTCCAAATGTCTCGCTGCTCCTCTATTATGGCTTTCATATCAGCCACATTTTGGGACAAAATGGGGCCCCTGATCTCCTCATCATTAGGGGCTTTGAACCCCAACCCACAAACAATAATTGCATCAACCATGTTTTGCCAAAATGGAGACCTAACACAAATAAATTAAATAAGATAAGTATTAAAAAATGTATAATTTCAATTCGAATTCAACATAGCTCTAAAAATAAATCTTCAAGAGTCAAAGAATCAACTATCAACCTATATATTTTAAAACAAAACAAAAAGAAGAATTACCTAGCTGCATGAAATGGAATGTCACAAAAGAACCAAAAGTCTCCAATTGCACTTTTGGCTACATCATGTTTATCCTTGTTCCAACCCATGCTCTCAAGTGACAGTTGCAAACCCGGAGTAGTGTGGCAAAATATATGAATCTGGCCTAGATCCACGAACTCTAGGCCCAATGCTAACGCTGCTACTAACACTACCAACAGTCGAAGGTGAAGGAATTGGAGGCATGGGAGAAGAAGAATCTCCAACCCCACCCATGGCTGCCATCTCCTCTTTTTGTCTCTTTTTTAATTCTTTTTTCTGCTCAAAGGTTTCCAATTGCACTTGCACTTCACGCATAACCTTGGTAGGGACTTTTGTGCATGGATTAGCATCACAGTTTGGTATACGTGCAAGGTGGTATTTCAATCTATTAATGCCTCCCCCAATCATGGTTGTTTTGCAATGAAAACATGTCACCTCTCCTTTCCTTTGCCCAGGGGTAATAATGGCATGTTTCCAACAAGAGTCCTTTCTATTTTGAGACATTGTGAATGTGATAAAGATAATTTATAGATATAGATAAAGCTGCAATAACATATAAATTTAAAAAAAAATAACATTCAAAGTTTATCATTAAACTAATATTAAAAAACCTAGGGTTTGCATCTATAAAACTATTTTTTTTACAAGAACACCTAGGGTTTGTTCAACAAAAAACCTTAAACACACCTAGGGTTTGTAACTTGTTCTTTGTTTCAGTAAAACAAAATATTAAAAAAAAAGGAAGAGAAATGAAGTTTTGGTTTAAAAAGAAAAAAAAACCTTCAAAATTCAAACATACCTCTTAAATCTTCTTTGAAATCAATGGAAATCTCTTTCCAATCCCTTGTAGACTCCTCTAGATGCACCAAGATCACCTATGAACCTGTTCAAATGCGATTCAACAACCGTTTTATGCTTAATCTCCTTGCTGATTTTCCTTCAATGCAAATATGTTTTGGCTCTAATCTCTTTTTTTTCTCTCTTCCTTGGCTTGAAAATGAAATGAAGTGCCTTTTGGAGGAATAGAGGCAATTATAAAGAAACGAAGGGACCCGGCGGGCGCTGACGCGGCAGATTCTAAGGGGCGGAACTTGCGAACCAGGTCACCAGTACCAGCACTCGAGTTTACTTCGCTTCTACTAACCTCCACCATGCTGCAACTCCACCTAAACACAAATTCAATTCACAGCAGGAGTCTTATGACTATAACTTTGCCTGCATAGTTACCAAAACTCTTTGCCATTGTTTGCATTTCATCAAATTGTGGGCTTTTTATCATCTTGAGCTTACATGTGGTGGTGTATCCCAATGTCAAGTGACTTCAAATGAAGTTTTTTGCCTCTATAGATCTCATGGAAATTTCCCTTGAAATTGAGAAATTTCGTATGGAAGTTTCTTAGACATATAATATAAATAATGTTGCTTATTTTCCTCAAATACTCATAATTGGTTGACAAGAGTTAAAAGAACTGAAAAAATACTAGGACTTATAATTTTCTAATTTTACTGGAAAATGTAAGAGTTTTATTCTAGAAGAAAATTTTCTTATCAGAGCCCAAAAAGGTACTAGTAAGAAGAATACAGGCCATGTTCCTGTGTACAAAATCAAAAAAAATATTTTTTGAGGCATATGAAGTGTGTTAAAGTAATAAAAATCCTTTGTTCCCTCAAAAGGACAGGTGAGGAATGATCGAATATTCTTCCATCTACTGAGAGAGGCGAAATGAAGCATGATCAGCAACTGGTTGAGCGAGACTTAGGCGCTTTGAAATAAAAAGTTTGCAAAGCACTTAAATGATAATAAACGGAGCATCTTTACAAAATGCACATGGCAGATGGGAACTATCAAAAGCTCCTAAAATTAAGAACTTTCAGTAAATGATTTAGAAAACGTTTCATGGATAGAATCAGGAGTCTCATCATGAAGCATTTTTGCAGAAATGAATGAAGGATGATTTAGAAGGCGGAATCGCAATCACAAAAGTATCAAGCATCTCAAAACAATCAGCTAGAGAGTGGAGAACCAAATTGAGGTTCAAAAATGACGAAGAACAAGAAATTATTGACAAATTTGGCAATCCCAATTCCTTGGTCCATCCTGTATCTGATTCTTCTTTGCTTTGACACAAACTTTGGCTCACGCCACAACATATAGCCTTGCTACAATGCAGAATACTGTACTTTAGCAACCACGAAGTTCTAATTCTACTACATGCCTTGATTGCAGTATGCCATTATAGCTCAGCATTCTCATCTTTATGTTTCATAAATGAACATATAATGACGAAGGCAACCATGACATCATGTTTAGCCACATGTTAACATTGTCCTTCCAGTTGTATGTTAGGAAAATTCCTTCCAATGGTCAGAGATCAGAAGGTAATTTGATTGACTTTCATCAGCACACAAGTCATGAAAATTCTATAGGTCCATGATGGCATTGGGTTCCAGAGACTCCAGTGGCTGACCATCAAATTTTCAGGCACCATAAACTATTAAACCTTTACAGAGTTTTGAGGCCTGGACTTCATGGTCATATTCATTAAAAAAACTATGGAAACTGCCAGTGTATCAAACTATATCACTCCTAATGTTTGGACTTTGCATCTGCTCTAACTGAATTATCCCTTTGGCTATTCGCATTCTGTTTCAGAAGGTTGTATATTTATTCTATTTATAGATTGTAGTATTCAAGCATTTGTTGCTCAGTCCTACGCTGTATTAGCCATCTTGAAAGCAGTTGAGCAAGTCTTCACACACTGCTGTGTATTAATATCATAATGGACATTTCTTACAGGCAATAACAATAAAGGAAGTCCTGCAATGCATTTTTGGCTCCCTTACAATAACCATATGCTTTGACATGCTAGTGATAATCAATGATAAAACAAATAAATATATAATGAGCATATATACACAAATAAAAATAGACATAGGGGAACTCACCATTTAAATCATATGGTGCTGGAAAGAACTGCCGATAACATAGTGATGCAACAACCATGCCTGAGAAGCAAGTAATTTCAAAGAATATAATGCAAGGTCTGACAAAAGATGTCTAAAGGTACATAACCAATAAATTATATAATGACCAAGACAGAGAATGCAGACCTAAAAGACCTCCTGCAAACACATCTTGCCAGTGATGCCAGTAATCATCTACTCTTGACACCCCAACCAGGGCAGCTGCTAAGAGTGGAAGGAAAATGATGCAGAGTTTGGAAGCATGACCTTTCTGGTCAAATAGATTAATTTTTCCAGCAAGATACCACGATAGAAATCCTAAACCAGCAAATGACCCTGCAATATGAAATAAATTCAATAAATAATAAATTAGTGTATTTAACAACAAAACCAGTACCAGAACCAAACTAAAATTAAATTTTCACCCATTTAAGTCCAGGAAAGTAACTTGGATTTTCAAACAATGGTTCTCTTAAGCAAGACAGCATTTTGAGTAGTACTTTCAAACTAAGCACTGTGAGGCAACAAAAAATGTAGAAAATAATAAATTTATCAACAAAACAGTAGCAGAAATAGACTAAAAATTAAATTTTCACCCATTTAACTCTAGGAAAGAACTCATATTTTCAAATAATGATTCCAAAAGCAAGACAGCATTTTAAGTAGCAGTTTCAAACTACAGTAATTTATACAGAAAAATGGAATATATGTTAGGCTTATATTCTTCTAATTGGAACCATTCAATTTATTTGATTTAAACCGAGGAAAGTACTTTCAACGTCAAGACATTAGGATAAGCAGATGGTTCCCACAGACTTCAAATGCAAGCCTTATTCCTCCACTTCGATGTGTTTTCACAGTCTCCACAGTAAAATTAGATTAAGCAGTATACCAAGCCCATTATAAAGACAGACAAAACAAACTAATTAACTCACTGCTGAGGTAAGCCAAGATTTAACTCCAGGAAAATAAGTATACAGAATTTTATGTCTATCTTAAATGTGATAACTGACAGCCTTTCTAGTTCATTCTGCATTTCTAGTTTGATAATGATTCAGTAAGGAAGATAATCTAAAGGATAGTGTGTCTTGAAACCATATTTCTTATAGTCTGACCTCATTTGATGGGACATACAAACATGGAACAAACCTCTCTGATACTACTGTGCAATAGCGCAATCTCTTTGAAGACATGTCTTGCTTGCTTTTTCCACTTGGGTGTTATTCCTTTTATAGTGGTTTAACAGAAAATGAAGAGACTAAACATACAATGTGAAATTGAAATCTGAAATAACAGCTGTTAAGTTTAGTGATCAGATAAGTGCACAGAAAATTAATTCAAAATCAGACACAGTAACACAGCATATACCCTGGGAAAACCCTCCTCTTGAGGGAGAAAAACCCAGCAAGAAAGATCTCTCTTATATATATAAGTAATGGCAATAATTCTCTTTACAATGAGGCCAATACCAAGGCCAATTCTGCCGCACCTTCACAATATATATAAACAGATAACACACTGTACTTGACAGTAAACAATACTGCCTTCAATGAACTCGCACTGATCTATAGAAGAATCTGCACTGCCTTAGATAAATTCGCACTGCCTTAGAATAATTCGCACTTGAATGAGTATTCGAACTTTCTTGAAATCGATATATGAATGAATAATCATGAAGTAACCAACAGAGATCTCTTTTATATCCATCGATAGGAATATCTCCAATAGATGTAACCTTCCAAGATGCAATGTCGGCCTCTAATGCAAAGATGTCTCTTTTAGAAAAATCGCGCCAATTAAATGAAGTCGGCTAATTAAAATAATTACGCCTCTTGAAGAATAGAATATATTTAACACATAATAATGAAACGTCATTTAGTGTTTATCTTCTTTTAGCAAATCTAAGTGACTTCTGATTCGTGCCTTTAGAGATCTTATAAATTTGATAACCTTTGGCTATTATCTGATTTCTTCAAGGATATCGCTGGAAGTTGCTACGATGCTGCTTGAACATTAACACTCGCTCTCAGCTAAGGAGCACACTTCCAGATGCTCAAGACATATCACCTCATCGTGATGTCAGATATCGTCTCAGTACGATATCAACCATAATGGCTACAACCATGCTATGGTGAACCAAGGAATATCACCTCAACGTGATATTGGATATCGCCTCAACACGATATCTACCATAATGGCTACAACCATACTATGGTGAATAAAGGAATATCACCTCAACGTGATATTGGATATCGCCTCAACACGATATCTACCATAATGGCTACAACCATACTATGGTAAGAGATAAATATCACCTCAACGTGATATCTAATATCGCCTCAACACGATATCTACCATAATGGCCACAACCATACTATGGTAAAGATGGAAACTGACTCCAGCGATCGCGAGACTCTTTTCTCGGTCAATTTGAATTCTCCACCATACCAAGCTTATACCAGTATAAAAACTTTTATCACGGAGAGGCTTGAGTGAATATATGTCGATCTACTCATCAGTGATGTACTTCAATGCGACCTTTAGCGATTATACATATCTCGATGTGGTGGTACTTGATCTCCAACATGCTTCATTCGTCCATATGAGTTGACAAAAACTTCAAACTCGATTATCACAATGAATTGATGGTAGAGTACATTGATTGTCCAAGCAATCATAAAGAACTACAGTACAACGCTTCCAGAGTTGCCATACAAAAGCTGTCTTCTCGACCTGCTGTACTCAATGCTAGGATGGTACTTCTCGCTGCGCAATCTTGAGACAAGCGGAAAAGCCGGAAGGAATTTCTTCTTCCGATACGTGACACGCCACCGCCCAATCGAGAATGCGAAAACCATGCAACTCCAAAGTGCATCGAAATCACCTCAACCCATATCCAAGCTGTGCCATAGTATCTCGGAATATGTTTGTTTGCAACAAGATGTATGCGTGCCGGATCACACATAAACTGGCTAAGTGCACTCACTGCATAGCAAATAGCAGGTCTAGTGTTAACCAGATCCATCAGAGACCCAATCAACTGTCTGTACAATGTAGGATCCACCAAGTCTGAATTAGCTGCAGCCTCCTTCAACTTATGTAGGTTGGTCTACATAGGTGTAGACATGGATTTGCAATCCATCATGCCAAATCTCTTAAGTATATCAATGGTGTACTTTCCTTGACTTAGAATCATCTCATCTGGTTTCTGCTAGACTTCTAAACCAAGGAAGTATTGCATGAGCCCAAGGTCCTTCATCTCAAATTCTGAAGTCAACTCCTTGCACTCGAGAATCAGGTGATCTTCTCCAGTAAGGATCAAATCATCAACATATAAAACCAATATTAATGCATCACCATTGATTACCTTGAAATAGAGATTTGAATCAGCATCATTTTTCAAGAAGCCCAAACTAGATAGGTACCGATCAATCCTTTCGTACCAAGCACGAGGAGCCTGCTTAAGACCATACAAGGCCTTCTTCAGCTTACACACATGTGACTCCTTCTCATGAACTTCAAAACCATCAGGTTGCTCAATGTAAACTTCTTCCTCAATTACGCCATTGAGAAAATTTGTCTTCACGTCCATCTGATGAATCTTCCATCCTCTCGATGCAGCAATGGCAATGATAGTTCTAACAGAGGTGTAACGGGCAACAGGAGCAAATGTTTCTTTGTAATCAACTCCCTCTTTCTAAGAAAACCCTCGAGCCACAAATCTTGCCTTATACTTCTCAATGCTCCCATCTACAGCATGCTTGATTTTGAAGAGCCATTTCGAAGATACCACTGATTTGCTCTTAGGTCTAGGAACAATGTCCCAAACATCATTCTTCAGAATTGATTGATATTCCTCTGCCATTGCATCTCTCCAAACCTGATGACTGAAAGCTTCTTCAACACATGAAGGCTCTGAATCAATAATCTGACTCATCAAGGCAACGTAATTGAAAAACTTATGAGGCCTTTTACTTTCTCTGAATGTGCCTCTAGGAGCAGCAAAGCTTTCTGCCTCTTGCATAGTGCGCCTAGCCCATAGAGGTCTCTTTCTTCCAATGACAATGTCAGTAGGCCCATCAGTAGGCTCCAAGGGTTCAATAGGATCAGCATCTTCTTTTGGTTCAACAGTCTCCCTCTGAATCTCAGGAGTATGGTCAACTTCCATATCCTGAGGAGGCTCTTCATTACTGATCTCCATGTGAGTGCCCTTGGATCTCCTAAATGCAATGTCTTCCTCAAAAGTAACATCCCTACTGATCTCGATCAGCTTTTGCCCTGGAATGTAAATTCTGTAGGCTTTAGACGTCTCGCTGTAGCCCACAAAGATGCCCTTCTTGCCAGAAGGCTCCAACTTAGTTCTCTTCTCCTTCGGAACATGGATATAAACAAGACATCCAAAGATTTTTAAGTGACTGACTTCAGGCTTCTTCCCTGTGAAGGCTTCTTCCGGAGTTATATTCTCCAAGACTTTGTGAGGACTTCTGTTCTGCACATATACAGCTGTCCTGGAGGCTTTTGCCCATAAGAAAGTCTGCAAATCTTGATCATGAATCATGGCCTTTGCTGCTTCCATGATTGTCCTGTTCTTTCTTTCTGCAACACCATTCTGCTGGGGATTATAGGGAACACAGAACTCCCTCTTAATCCCTGCATCCGTACAAAAGTCTAGAAAACTACCAGAGGTGTATTCACCACCATTGTCAGATCTAAGGACCTTAATTCTTTTACCAGAAAGGTTCTCTACTAAGGCTTTAAACTCCTTAAATCTAGCTAATACTTCCTCAGACTCTTTAGACCTCAAGAAATAAATCCAAGTTTTCCTAGAGTGATCATCAATAAAGAGTACATAATACAAAAATCCGCTTGAAGACGGAACAGACATAGGACCACATAAATCTGAATGGATGAGATCTAAAATACTCTTAGATCTATTTTCACTACTATGAAAAGTGGCTTT
>VDFB02090666.1:0-35581 GCA_007258455.2 Sequoia sempervirens
AAAGTAACATCCATTCAACCACATGTAAAATTCACAAGGATAAACTTATGCCCAAGGTTTATGGTTTTAAGAAATGTCAACAACCAAGTGCCAAAGTCTATGGTAACAACAACAAATATATAATAAACCCTATCAAAATTGAGCCATTAATTAGACTCGTCATTCCCCCCCAACCTAATGTTTTGTTGGTCCTCCAATAGAGGGAGCACTATTCTTTTGCCTAGTCAATGCTCTAAAGTCACCAACTGCCAAATGTCCCACATCAGTCTCTGTAGTGTCTGAATTGGGAGCCCAATAGAATCCTTGCTTGTTCTCCAATCTGTTCCATCTTGCCCTTTCTGTAGCTATGTCATATCAATAAAACTTGTAATCTAGCACAGGCCACAATAGAGTAGGTGGCTGAAATGTTAATGGAAGCCAATACTGCTGCCTCATCCTTCCAATTTGTATGTATTTGTCAACTCGTTTGCATGTTGCAACATAATTTTGCAAAGAGTGGGGTTCAGCTTGTTTCAACTCATCTGGGAAACTGTTCCACCTCTGTGATAGGTACCCCATTACCGATTTCCCTATAGTTTCAGCTACCTTCTCATATTCCTTGTAGGCCTCTTCTCTAACAAGCATGATCCTATTCTTGTAGCTTGGGCGATAAAGAATCTTGTGGCATGTTTGATAAATGTCTACATGGTTACTAAATTCAGCCCTGAGAGGCAAGGGAGTATGAAATTCTCTTTCCCTGTAAGCTCTAAACTACTGCCCCCAACTAATTTCATTCTGAATCCAGGACATAAATGCCCTTAAATGGAGATCTCCAATATACAATAAGGGATTCCAATCATGATCATTAGTCACAACATAATTATGCAGGTATAGTTCACACAACAGATTTTTAACTTCAAGTGGGGAAAATTGATAGGCCTGGAAAAATTCATGAGGAGTGTCAAGAGAAGGGCTCAAACCTAAAATAATTCTTGACAGTTTAAAGGAAAGATTTTGCTCCTTCAAATGCAGGGCATACACTCTTGGAGGAGTTCTACATGCCAGCATTTGAGGTACTAAAGCTACCACATTATCCACCTTTTCCTTCAAGGCAGCAATTTTTGCATTATTTTCTTCAATTTCTGTATTTTTCTTTTTAATCTCATCCTGTAGCTTGCGTTTTTCCTTTTTCCATTCCTCCTCTTTTTTTTGCATCTCACTCCATATGTTCAAAACTACACTATTCCATGAAAAAGCAGGAGGTTTATGTGTTCCTACCAAAATCTTCCTTTGCACCAATTCTTGTCGTTCAAATAACACCAGTTGCAGTGATTCTGGTTATTCATCTTGCTCTAGCTGCAGGGGTTCTTGATCCTCATCTTGCTGTTTATTCTCAACTTTTTCATGCAATAGCAGCAAGCTCTGCTAATATTATATTTGCTTGTTCTTCAAAAATATCTTTTTCTTCAACATTTACCTGCCCCATTGGGGCTTCTGTCTCTTCCCTAGATGTTTTCTAAGCCTAGGGCTTCTCTTTGGAGGTATATCAGCGGTTGGCCCAGCTGGCTTTAATTTCTTAGGAGGGCTTTTATGTTTTTCTTTGATTGCAGGAGGAACAGTGTCATCAGCCTTCCGTTTTCTAGGGCTTGGTGTTGTTTTTTTTGTCGTTTTCTTCTTGGCCTTCCCCTTTCTCATCTTTGCCTCTCTCATTTGTGCCTCCTCTCTCCTAAGGGCAGCCCTAGTTCAAATTGGGGTTTTGGGAAGAGCATTAACATCAGGGTCTGAGGATGAACTTTCCTCATCTGAATATTCTGACTTTGAAGAACCAATTTCTATAGCTTGTTCGGCTACAAGAGGGCTTGAGCTCGAGTTTGCACCAGAGGTGGAAGCTCCAGGAGTGGTTTCAGCAACCATCACTTCCCTACTAACCCTACAAGGTTGAGGCTAAGCTCTAGGTCACACATTTTCTGGTCTAAACTGATTAATGTTTACAAAGTCCTCCCATGTCATATCAAACACCTCTTGCAAAGATTTCTCTACTAATTATTTTATTAAACAATGGTGAGAGACAGAATTATCCCTACATTTTTGCATTTCGGCTGCCATGATTGCAAGGAGGTGATACAGCACATTGGGCACGTTCATTCTTCTTCCATCTCACATATGGTTCAGGAGTTTGAAATACACAGAATGGAGGCATGACTGGTGGCCCTCACAAGTAATATGCTTGACAATGTGGACGGCTACTTATTTCCATGGCTCTGGCAGAGAAGTTCTCTTCATACCTTGCTTATCTACAACCAATGCAGGGTCACTGCGTTCAGCAAATTCAACCCTGGCTGACCTTGCATCTCAGGTAGCAGGGTATGGCTCTTCGTCGGCAGGTAAACCCGTTACCTCTACAATTCTCTCCTCAATAGCGATCACCTCTAACCCTTTTACCATTGCCTTCCCCTCAGAGAGTGTCTGTGCAAATTCTAGCGCAATGTCCTCATTGTAGTTGTCAAGTTTCAAGAAATAATCCAGCCATCCACAATTTCTGAACTTAGCCAGAGAAAGTGCATCCCGCATTATCACATCATGAACCGTGGGTTCATTCCTAATCAGCTAGCCTCCCATTGTTTTAGTTGCACGCAATCAAACAAGCACTTCTATAAAATTCCCTTTCCTACAATCTTTCTTTGAAAACCCAATTTCTTCTTCTTCCTACAACTCCTCTATAGTACTAACGCCAATGCCATGTAGCTCTCCAATTTACTTTTTTGGTGACATTTAAAATTGTGACTAAGGCAATAAGAAAACATAAATGAAGGGTATCATCAAGAAAAATGGCGGCGGTTCAGTGTCCTTTCACACATGCAAGCCATCATTTCACTCTATCATTCAAATTGGCTTGTTTCAAATTTGCTAACATGGATAACACGTGGACTTGTGAGTTGACACTCCCCCCCCCAACCTAAACTAGAGCATGTGTCTGCACAAGTTGGGTGGTAATTATGATTGGACAGGACAAAGTACAATTATATGCTATGTGAAATATCAACATTAATTTACAATAATTAAATAAATGCATTAAAGATAATTAAGATATAACAGATTGTCACGCACGTACCTAAAATTTTGGAGTATTTTTTGCAAGGAATGTGGAGAAAGTATCGGTTACCTTTAAAAGTATAGTTGAGCAATTAATGCAGTGGTGATGGAATGAAGTGATGGAGAAGTGAAGTGACGATGGAGATATGGAAGAGAGAGAAGATGGAGATGGACGGGCAAATGAATTTATTGGTGAAGAAGTGGATTCCCACAAAAGTGGAAATCTTTATTATAAAGTGATTACATGTGTACCTAGATTAGTCAGAAGGAGGGACACTAGGTCCACTTCCTTCAACTACAAGAAGTTCGGAGTTTTGGTGTTGAATAAATTGTTGCATGAATTCTTCCTTGGACGTTGGTTTATGACTGAAAACATAAGCGGTGACCTTGAATTGACCAAGGAATTGAATCTAACAAGGTCAATGGTTGTGGGTTATGCAACTCCGTTAAGAACTTACGCAACTTCATCTGATTTTAACCATCTTGTTTCAGTGCATTATCTTATTCACGCAGGTCATAAGGGTACTTGATCCCACTAGGCGGAACTTCTTACTTTCTCATGTCATGCCATTTAGCCCTACGTTTTACATTATCTTGATATGATGAGGTTGACTTTTCATCTCATCAAGCAATTAATTTGCATGTTTATCCTTTTGGCCTCGAATATGTCTATCCAGGATCCATCTGATCTTAAAGTTTTATGCTCAAACTCAATAGGCATCATAGCTGTCTTCCCATACAGTAATTCAAAAGGAGTGAAACCTGTGGTTGTCTTCTAGGTGGTCCTATAAGCCCAGACAGCTTCGGGCAACCTATTTGCCCGGTCTTTCCTGTGAATAGCCACTATTTTGATCAAAATTGCCTCAATTTCCCTATTGGTCACCACAGACTGGCCATTGGCCTAAGGGTGATAGGGGGTTGATTTCCTGTGCCTCACATTATATTCATTGACCAATGTTGTGACAAGGGTTGATGTAAACTAATCCCCTTGATCAGTCACTATCTCCCTGGGGACCCCATAACGAGTGAAGATTTCCTCATAAAGAAATTATGCAACCTTATTATCTCTGGCATGTTTCATAGCTTTAACCTCAACCCACTTGGTCACATAGTGCAAACCAAGATGTAGGACTTGCCATTTGATGGAGAATCAATGGGACCTACAAAATCAAGTCCCCATTTATTAAATGGAGTGATGACTACCTGGGGGTAAAGAGGCATCTCATCAGATTTAGTTGGTTGGCCCATCCTCTGACATCTATCACACTTCCTAGTATACTTGCCTGCATCCTTATGAAGTGTGGGCCAGTAATATCCTGTGTTAAGAATCTTCATTGCTGTCCTCTTGGCTGCAAAATGCCCTCCACGGGGTTCATTGTGACATGCATGCAGTATATCATATATTTCATCTTCCCTTACACATCTCCTCATGACATGATCTGGTCTAGTGTAGAATAAACATCCTACAATCCATGAGAAAGGAAAGGTTTTCTTAATAAGTACCCTTCTCTCTTTTGGAGAGAAATGAGGAGGAGCTCTCCTTGTAACCAAATAATTGGCTATATCAGCATACCAAGGTGTGTGCACACTGATGGAAAACAAATGTTCATCAGGGAAAGAGTCATCAATGACTTGAGTGTCTTCTGATGTAGTCAATCTAGAGAGGAAATCTGCTACAACATTTGTCTTTCCCAGCTTGTCAACAATGGTGATGTCAAATTCCTACATCAACAACAACCACCTTGCTAGTCTACCTGAAATCAAGGGCTTATTCATGAGGTATCTTATGGCTGCATGGTCTATATGAATAAAGATTTGATATCCTGTTATGTAGTGCCTGAATTTGTTGAGAGCATAGATGACTGCCAACATCTCCTTCTCTATCACTATGTAATTAAATTCAGCCCCTTGTAGGTTTTTGCTGACAAAGTAGATTGCATTCTCAATTGCTCCTTCTTTCTGTCCCAATACAGCTCCTATAGCATAATCAGATGCATTTGGCCGCTGAATATGAAAAGGAAACTCAATTAGGGCCTTTGAAGTGCAGAGGCATGGGTTAAAGCCCTTTCAAGGCCAAGAGAATGCTTTATTAAGTTCCTTTGTCCTGAGACATTTCAGCATCTTGAACAGGAAGTTACTTGGTGGTGCTGCCATTATTGAAATCTGGTGACGCCTATAATTTTTGCGTCCCAGAAACTTCTTTGTCATTTGGTAAGATTGGTAATCCTTCAAATCTTAAAATTTGATCTGTGAATTCCTTTTGAGGAGATGTGTATTGCTACTCCTTCACGCATCATCAGACATTTCTCATTGTTCAAGGACAAATTATGATGCTTCACATACTTGTGAAACCTTCTAGATTTTTCTAATGCTTCCTGGGTGTAGCACCACCGTTGTAAAATCATCCCTTATGGTCTACCCCAAATCATGAGATATTTGTCTTCATAATGACTACTTATTTTGAAAAGTTAGGTGCATTCACAAGGCAAATGGAAATGTAGATAGACATAAAATTTAAAAGGCGGTAAAATTGTCTTCCTGTGATCCTCGGATACAATCATGTCGATTATAACCCTTGATCGCATCTGAAAAGAAAAATATTACATGGTAGAGTGAATCCGATTACTTGATCTGCTGTGAAGAAAAGGAAAATAGAATACTTTTTTGGTGTGATTGATTCTCTGTAATCCAGCTTCATTCTCCATTTACCTCCCTTTTTAGGCTGATACGATGGGGACTTTCGCGGCTGCTCTAGGACAGGGTAGATCGATGCATCAATAGACTTCATGTTCCTTTTAGTACCATAATGGGGATTTGATTCTCTTTGTGGTTATCTTCTTTGGTGTCTTGAGTCTGTCGATATATATCCTGGCAGTAGGCTTGGTTAATCCTCTCGCTTCGCGGCGCGTCCCAGCGAAGTGCATGATGGGTCTTCAACAGGTTTGTCAGGGACAACTGCTACTCTTGACTCAACTTGTTGTTAATATTCAGATGTTTCCCTTCTGACACTTGCACTTGTGTGGTTAACTCAATCATAGTTGTTTCACTAATACTTGGCATCTATGTTACTGATTCGCCTGGAAATCGCCCTGATACGATACGATTCATACCAAGTACGAAATTCGGATACGGTACGCGCTGGATTCAACCAGGATATGTTATTGCGCCTGCGGATTCGATTTGGATTCGATGGGTGCCTGCATATTCAACCAAGATACGATGGAAAGAATCTGCGACGAATCCAAGCGTGAAAACGCCCAGTCCGTGGAATAAAGTGTTTTTTTAGCATTTTTTTGACCGAATGTTGACTTCTAAATATTTTAATATTCATTGCAACCCTAATTTCAACCTCCAAACACACTAAATAGGTAAAAACAATCTCATTTAACAATTTGTGAATGAAAAACAAGTTTTTTTGCCTCCATTGTTGAACTTGCTCTCTTGCTTGCACAAGCTTGAATAGACTTGAAGGTTGATCGTTGGTTGTTCAAAGTTGATTGTTGTGCTATTCCTAAGCACTTGCAAGTGTCCATTCGTTGCCAAGAAGATCGTAGAGCAAGATTTGTTCAAAAGAGGTAGGTTTCTTTGAAGTTTTTTTATTTTTTTCTTACATTTTTTTTAACAAATGAACTATTTTGTTTTGTTTTTATTGTTTTGTTGATTGTTCTCATTCTTTTAAGTTTTTTAGTTTCCAATTTCAATACCAAAATTATTTCAATCTGTTGTGCCTTAGGTATTACAATGGCATCTGCTTCTAACTCAGGCCAATCTCGTTTCAAAATAAATGCAAACTCCCCCCTTTGGAAATATGTAGAAATGGTTCAACAATGTCCAGGTGGTGGAGTATTTATTTGGATTTGTAGTCATTGCAAAGTTCGATACACGAGCTCATACAGTCGAGTGAAAGCCCACTTGTGTAGGATCTCTGATATTGGCATCAAACCTTGTCCTGGATCTCCAGAAGGTGATGGCAAAGGCCTTCCAGATGACATAGTGTTGAAATATATTGCTGAGCAAGAAAAAGCAGAGCAAAAAGTTGTTAGTCTTAAAACAAGCCATCCTTTGAGGAAAGGATCTCGATCCATGAAACCCCCTACACCACCTACTTATATTCCACCTACAGAAAGCCATCCATTTATGAACATCCCTCAAGAGCAAACCATGCCCTCATCAAATAAAAGATCAAGGAATGAATTAAGCTTCATTTTTAAAAAATAGAGGCAAAGAGAGATTTAACACAATTAAGACATGAGATATTATTACATGATAGTTGGCATTCAACGTTCGTTCCTGTAATGGCAAAAATAGGTGAAATCTAATAAAATAAGGCTCCAAAAGAGATGCAGAATTTCGGTTTGAGGTGGTTGCCTTATTTAAGGGAGAAAGAGGTGAAACATGTAGCAGACTCTTTGAAGCCCATAAGGGATTCATGGATTGAAACAGGGGTGACCATCGTTTCTAATGGATGGAAAGATGCAAAAAATTGCCCATTGATCAATGTTATTGCCGTGTCCCCTAAAGGGGCAATGTTTTTGAGAGCAGTGGATTGTGAGGGACAGGTGAAAGATGGTCCATTTATTGCTAACATCCTTTGCCAAGCCATTGAAGAAGTGAGCCATCAAAATGTTGTACAGGGTTGTAATGGTGATACCAAAAAATTGTAGGAGTTCAGGTTGTGGTTGAGGTATCACATTTATGAACACCTTGTCCCTCCTCAATCCTAGTAAAAATTGGATCAGGTGAGTGGATCAAAGCGAGATTTATCTTGCACGAGGCGAGAGACATCCCAGTGACATGCACCCGCCTGTAGCTGAGGAATATTGAAACAATTCTCAAGGTGGAATTGTTGAAGGTAAAATTAATTCTCAATATTTTAAATTTTTAGTTTCTTTTAATTTTAAATTTGATTTTATGAAATTTAATTACATTTTTATTTTCTTTGATTTCAAATGAGTTCTGAAGACAGGTTTACCAACACAACTGTGTTGAGATGACTTACAAAGGTTCGTGAGGCACTCTGTGCCATGGTAATCAGCCCTAATTGGGCCATATGGAGGCAATCTAGTAGTAAAAGGGAAAATAGGGTCAGGCAAAGGATCCTAAATGAGTGTTGGTGGGATCGTGTTGAGTACCTGGTCAGTTTCACTGAGCCTATACTAAGTATGATCCATTACACAGACATGGATAGACCTTGTTTGGGAGAAGTATATGATGGTATCGACTCAATGATTGAGAAGATGAAAACCATCATCAATGCAAAAGAGGAAGATCCTGAAGAAAAGTTCTTCAAAGAGCTACAGGAAATCATGGTTGATAGATGGAACAAAATGACCCCTCCATTGCATCTTCTTGCTTTTGCATTGAGTCTCAAATATTATAGTCCTAAGATTCTTTCTACTTCATCAAGAGTTGCTCCATATAGGGATGTTGAAGTGGCTCAAGGGTACAAGGCAACACTTCGGAGACTCTTCACTGATCGTGACCAACGTGATCGAGTGAGGGCTGAGTTCATGGCTTTTGCATGCTCCGGTAGTGTTGATCAGAATCTTGATGCTCTTCGAGACAAGTACAAGGTGGATGCTCATAGTTGGTGGTACTTCCATGGGAAAGAATACATGCACCTCCAACCAATTGCAATAAAAATCTTATCCCAAGTAAGTTTTATATTTTGTAATTTTAATTTTAATTTATAATTTTATATTAATTAATAATTTTGTTTAGTTAAATTTTGTAACTCTTAACTATTTAATTTGGTCTTAATAGGTTGCTAGTTCATCTTCTTCTGAGAGGAATTGGAGCACATTCTCCTTCATCCACTCAATAAAACTCAATAGGCTGCGTTCAAAAAAGGCAGAGGACTTGGTGTATGTGCATTCAAACTTGCGCCTCCTTACACACAAGCAAAGTTCCTACAAAGGAGACACAAGGAGGTGGGATATTGAGTCGAACAGCAGCTTGACTTGGATGCTTCCACAAGTCATAGCGCACTTGATGATGATAGTATGAGCTGGGCATTACTAATCCTTAATTAGTGCGTGTAATGCTAACGCTGGTGGCGTGCTTGTGCAAAGTGCTAACTGCTATTTAATAGTTCTACGAGTAGCATCTGACTGATGCTGAATTTGTTGATAAACCCTGCTGATTGGATTGATGTTAATCAATGACCATTCTAGTATAAACATTGACGTTTCATATGAACTAATTTATATTTATTATTATATCTGGCATTAGAGTAATCACTAACCAACTTTATGTTTGACTTCTGCCAAGCTGACTATGAAAGTGGTGATATATTTTTATATTATTAGACTATTAATATGGTGAGTGTATTATAGACATAATTCTGTAAATATGTATATATTTCCTGATTTTGCATATTTTTTGTATTGTATTTTATTTAATTACATACGAATCTCGTACCATTCTCGTACACATACCCCAATCCAAAAACAAATCGGTAACAGCATTTTAGTTCATGTGATAGCAATGTATAAACATATCCGATTGTTGTAGGAGGTTAATTTACCGAGAAAGAGGAGAGCGAAGTGTCTTCTTTGGACACCGCAAAACTAGGATTCCACAGTGAGATGACTTTCTTCATACCTCACAATGGTTCACGAATTATGTGGGACAATGCTTCATCTTTGCTAAGAGAAATTTGCATAAAATGGACTTTTGCTTATCATCATGAGTTGTGCCACTGAATTGACTTCCTCGGCCTCTTCTCAAGCATGTGACCATATGGGGTTATCCATATCATGGGATGGTTGAGCAGGAGGGTAGAGAACAAGCTTTTTGGTGCTTTTCCCATCAGAAATAGTCATGTCCCTTGACCGGCATCCAATGTAAGCATTTGTTGTTGCTAACCACGGCCTTCCTAGAATAATGGGATACTCGCCTAGTGTAGCTTTAGGAGAAAGGATCATAAAATCTGCTGGGTACTCCCAAGAGTCTAGAGTTACCACAAGGTCTCCTACTATAACATCTGGTTTGACAGTGGAACTATCAGCAAGTTATAGGATAGTAGGAGTAGGTCTCATGTTTGCAACATTTAGTTGTTGCATGATATCCTAAGTCATCACATTTATTGCTACTCTCAAATCAATTAGAGCACTCTTTATTTGGATTTCATTTATAACAACTCCTACCATAGGACTACCTGGGTCAGTGTACTTAGGAACAGTAACTTTCCCAAGCATGATATCTACCAATTGTCCCACCACATGAACTGTAGTGGGGTCTTTCTTTTTCCTCCCTGGTTTTTTGAAGCATGCTTCCTTGATTGCTTTGCCATATATGGGGACATCTTTTATGGCCTGAAACAAAGGTATCTTAACACATGTGTTTCAGCTGATCCAAAATGTCAAAGGTTGTTTCCTCCTCTTCCTTTTGTTTAACAACTTCTAACCTGTGAGGAAATCGTGGATCTTGATCAGTCTGTTGAACTGGTTCAGGATTTTTAGGCACACTTGGCTGAATGGGGACATTTTGATGCTCCTTTTCTTCCACAAGAAGCTCGGTGATGATAGGAGTGGAAGGAGCTAGCAAAATGGTTCCTGAACGCAGATGGATGTCACTCACACTCACAGCATATGCAGAGAATTGATTAGGATCCGCAAAGTAAACTGGTTGTTGTTGTGGTTTGTTATTTGGGTTAGGTGTGGGTTGAGCTGGTAACTGAGTAGATCTAGGTGTTTGAACTTGAGCTAGTAAGAGGAGGCATTATAGCAGGCTGTTGAGGTTGTGAAGGTGGTTGCATGTAACTAGTTGTCTAATTTAGCCATTGTTGTCCTCCCCTCCATTGGGATGTTTGCTGCCAGTTTCCTGGGGGTGGTTGCCAATTCCCTTGGAACAGCTGCCAATTCCCCTGAGATTGTTGCCACTGGGGTGGAGAGTTTTGGTGATTAGACCAAGTGTTTGGAGGGTTATTCCAAGGCTGAGGTGGATATCCTCCATAGTTGGATGGGTATGGGGGTTGCCATTGATTACCAAATGCATAAGAATTAAAATAAGGCCCAGCAAAAGATAACGGATTTGGTGGCATACCTTGTCTTGGGGCCCATGGTCTCCTTTGTGCAATGTAGTAGACTTGATCATTATCTCCCTAGATTGGCTTGAACTCGGTGGGATCTTCTTCTTTGTCAATGTGTTAGCTACCATTTTGCATCTGCAAGTCCTTCCACTATACTGGGCGAGGCGTATTCTACCAACATTGCGCACCTCCTCATGTTTTCTTCTTTGGCAGAGTCCATCTAATTGAGGTAGCCAGTTTGTTTATGATGTCTTGTGATCTGCCAACAAGTGATAATTTCATCCTTGGAAACTGTTGGATGATTTACCCATAGAGGATTGGTAACCTCTTCCTTTCTTTGAAGCTGCCCTGGAATAGTTGCCCTGGAATAGTTCTGACAGATCTTCTTAATATCATCCCAAGGAACTTGGGTGATATCTCCTCCTCCCATCAAGTCCAAAGCATCAATGCAGTTGTCATTGATCCCACTAAGGAAGAGCAGCTTTTGAGACTCTTCATTGAGTGTATGATATGTAGATTTCTGCAAGCAAAACAGAAACCTTGAAATGTAGTCCTCCAAACTCTCATCTTCCTTCTGCTGCATCCTAAAGATATCATCTCCTCTCATATCACTGCCCCTACAAAATTCTTTGTACTTCTCAAGAAACTTTGTTTTCATATCATCCCAAGCCTCTACAATATTCCTACCTAAGCTCATAAACCATCTTAATGCAGCCTCTTTCAAGGTGGTAGGAAACAACTTAAGCCTATGCGCATCAGTGGTATAGTCATAGCTTATGCAGAGGATGTCAAACTCAAATAAGAAAGTGTCAGTCTTCTGTGACAAGCCCATAGAACTTAGGAAGGACTGATGCAGGGATGTTTTTAAGGTTATCAACTTCATTCTGATGAGTGATAGGAAATGGAAAAGATGGCTGGTTGGGTTTGTTTCTATTTGCATCAACCATGCCTGCTTGATGGAGTTCCAAAGCAAATGGATTCTCAATCAGATTTTGGTCTTCAGAGGAAGTGTCAGAACTAGTCAAATTCGGAAATGCGTCAACAAAAGGGTGTGCCTCTTCTTCTTCATCATCTCTTGGCAGATTTTAAAGCTCAACTAGCTGAAATGGATCAGGGTCATTAGGAAAGAATCTCCCATAAGCATTTATTCTCCTTCCTCTATGCATGCAGTATCAACTCAATATCAGCCAACTCACACAAAGAATTGGTGAAAGAATAGCAGGTCATTACTTTCCTTAATGAAGGGTATGCTAAGAACAAACTTCAGAAATACTATAGCAAGAAAGAAACTATCAATGACTCCAACAAACTTCCTAGTTTGACACCATCCCCGGCAACGGGGCCAAAAATGTTGGCCTCCTCTAATGGTTTAATAACTAAGCCCTTAGAGTTGTGACTTAGAGATTGGACATCTACAAGAAGTAGCTATCTTACTCATCATGAAAGTGCATTTCATTGTCAACCCAAGGATGTAAACTTGAAATGGGTTAGCACTGTATGTGCACTAGGACTCTATTGCAGTCATCCATAAACTAAGAAATAAACAATATTGGAAATGAAATGTTGGAAAGAAATCAACTTAAGCACTGAGCATGAATCAACAACTATACTAAGCATCAACAACTGAACTGGAAATGAAATATAGAAATGGAAATCTCAACAAACAGACAAGAAACTACTCTGTCTGTCTTAGCTGCAAGAACAGTCACAAAACAAAATTTCAATGGCTGCAGGAATGGACAGTTGTTGAAACTAAAACTAATTACTAAACAAAAAATAACTTTTAAACTAAACAGGTGGAATTCTCACCAAGTGGGCCCCGATTCATATAAACAGCTTCGAATATCATATTATTTCTTGAAAACATGATTACAACATCTCAGCAATATGACTGTATTACTAAAACTGGAAAATGCAAGTACAATCTCAGAACATCCAACCTTATGAAAAGGGGCATCTGACCATCATTTATAGAGAGAAAAACTACTAATCAACCCTAACTACCTAGGCAGTCAACTCCATCAAAATAGGAGGATGCCACTTATTGAAAGCATAGAAAAAGAGGGAGGAAGTTATGCATGCGCCAAATTTGGTCAAAGCAGACTTGCCCAACGAGAATCTAGCATAGCACACTCCCTAGATTTGCTCAACAAACAAATATGACCATTAAAAGGTAGTTACAATCTATTCGAATTAGGAATTTCCCTCCATTGGAAATTTTCCCTCCTTTAACCTCTTAATGATCATCTTCTTAACTTTCTTGGCAACCAACCAGCTAGCAGGAGTTCCTTCCACTTGGCAAGCTTCGTTGACATCAGCATCTTAGTGTAAACCTGCATAATGACATTAACACGCACAAACAATTGCATACCTATAATTACCTTAAAGTAACATCCATTCAACCACATGTAACATTAACATAGATAACTCACATAGCATGTTAATGTCATTAAAAGTCACAAGGATAAACTTATGCCCAAGGTTTATGGTTTTAAGGAAATAACAAGGAAAATGTCAACAACCAAGTGCCAAGGTCTATGGTAACAACAGCAAATATATAATAAACCCTATCAAAATTGAGCCATTAATTGGACTCATCAGGAGTTGTGACAACTATTTATCTTGGGATTTGTGCCAACTGATCACAAACTTTTACCTTATTTATTTTGTGCTTTTGGAAAACAGGAGGGATGGCATCTATGCAATCTAAAAAGGAGCCTACCTCTTATGCATTGATGGCCAAAAGACTAGTAGATCGTGTCAAATCATCTGCATGGTAAATTGATTCGGGAGCCTCTCAGCATTTCACAAAGAGAGATTGGTTCACGGAGTATATGGCTTGCTTCAATTCCGTCATCTTTGGTGGTGGTGAAGAGTATATAGTTGTCGGCAAGGGCAACGTTCAAATCACATCTAGTGGGAGAAATTTAATATTTCTCAATGTATATTGTGTGTCGAGCATGGAGCTCAATCTGCTCTCAGTGAGTCAGATTATGCGACACCGTTTGAAGTTGGGCATCATCTTCAATTCTCACAAGTGTCAAATTGTTGATAATAAGTCCAAGAAAACTGTGGAAGTTGGGCTCAAGGACCATGATTTGTATCGGCTGGTTGATATTGGAGATTCTCAGGAGTATGCATTGGTTGCAAGGAATTCATCTATCAGCACTCTTTGGCATCAGTAGTATGGGCATCTCAACATTGCCTACCTCTCTTAGCTGGCTCGAGAGAATTTGGTAGAAGGCTTACCTAAGATTCAACAAACACATGGTGCTTACGAAGCTTGCCACGCAAGGAAGCAACATCATACTCCATTTTCAAATGGAAAGTCTTAGAGAGCATCCAAGGTTCTACAGCTAGTTCATGCAAATGTTTGTGGAGCAATGAATATTGCAACGGTCACTGGTGCCAAGTATTTCCTCTTGTTTGTTGATGATTTTAGTGGAAAATGTGGGTGTATTTCCTCAAGGCAAAGTCACAAGTGTTTAATGAATTTCAGAAGTTTAAGGCATTAGTTGAAAAAGAGTTTAGATGTCAAATCATAACTCTTAGGTTAGATAATGGAGGTGAGTTTTGTTCCAACCACTTCACCAACTTCTGTGCTAAACACGATATCAAGCATCAGCTTACCACACCCTATATCCCTTAGCAAAATGGTGTTGTTGAGCAGAGGAACCATACCATCACGGAAATGGCCCATTGTATGTTGGAGAACAAAAATGTTCCAAAAGAATTTTGGACTGAGGCAATCTATACTGCAATGTACCTTCTTAACCGGTCTCCGACGTAGGCCATTACGAAGATTACTCCAAAGGAAGCATGGTCTAGGAGGAAACCAAGAATCACACATCTCAGGGTTTTTGGTTCGATTGCATATGTTTGGATTCTAGATGCCATGAGGACCAAGCTGGATTCCAAGAGCTAGAAGTTGATGCTAACAGATACAGTGATAATCATAAGGCCTATCGGCTAATTGATGTGGATATTGATCGTTTGACATTTAGCAGGGATGTTGTGTTTGATGAGGAAGGTGGGCCCTTTTTGCTCTCTTCTCCCATCAAGAGTTTTGAGAACCAGCCTCTGAAGACTAAGGATTTGGGAGCTAAGCTTTCAATAGCTCCACCTAAAGGGAGGGATTCTAATGATTCTGACATTGTGGAATCTCCTAGGCAAGATCCTGTACCAACACCACCAGATTTCCCTCAGGATAACTTGGATCAGCATCCAAATGGTATTATTCCAGGCAGCCCAAGTCATGATGATGATCATCCTAATTTGGAAGAAGATGCATCTCCTCCTCGTCCTAAGTGGTGGGCGAAGCTCATTGGTGATGTTCACAATGATGAGCTTGTTGAGGGAAGATTATCTAAAGCCAAGAGCAAGAACACAGTAAACTTTGCTCTTATGGCCAACACTCAGAGTGTTTATGAGCCCTAAAACTATTTGAAGGCGAAGGGTAAACCTGAATGGGAAAAGGCTATGGATTTTGAGCATCATAGTCTTTTGAAGAACAACAAATGGGTTCTATCAGATCTTCCACTAGGGAAGAAACCCATTGGCTACAAATGGGTATACAAGGTGAAATACAAGGCTGATGGAACATTGGATAAATACAAGGCTCGGCGGGTGGCTAAGGGGTTCTCGCAACGAGAAGGTATTGACTATGAGGAAATCTTTTCTCCCACAGCAAAGACGAGCACCATCTGACTTGTCCTAGCCATGGCAACACAATTTGGTTGGGAGGCCCACCAAATGGACGTGAAGAGTGCCTTAATGGAGATTTGGAGGAAGAGGTCTACATGACATAGCCCCATTTCGCCTTTGACGTCCCTCCCTCAGCAATGCCCGGTCATTGTTATATGAAGAACCGGGGCTCCGCCCACTTCTTGCGACGCCCGGCCCCTGGTCGCCGAGGACTGACCGGGGCCCATTTTCATTTTCGCGGGGGCTGAATTTTTACTTGGCGGCGTCCGGATGGCGGGTAATTTTAATCGTGAAGCGGGGTGGCGTCGGCATGGCGTCATCCGGTATCGACCTCTTCAACCCCTGGTTTTTCTAAAAATTTTTTTTTCTTTTTGGCCATAACTTGGGCATGCGGTCAATCTGGACAAGCGAGATATTCTGCAGTTCGAGAACTTTCCGGTAGTCGCAGGTTTATTTTTACGGTATTTTTCTGTTCTGCATTTGTGCTGTTTGAAGTCGGTCTTTTATGCTTCGAGCTCATAGCTTTTGCCCACGATCTCCGGTTTTCACCTCGGTAGGCGTGTCCGGAAGGTATTGAGGAGCTCTAGGTTGCTGTCCATGCAATTTTTTGTATCTATCCTAGGTTTATCAGTTAGTCCATATTTGGCCCGATGGGTTGTTTGGCGATTACTTGGATATTTTGGCGGTTGGGAGAGTGCATCTTGCATCTTTGCACTTCATTTTGATAATACATCATTCAATAATTGTTCGCTTCGCATAGATTCGAGTTGTTCGTTTGGGTTTGGTGTTATTGGCATCGGGTTTCTGTTGCTTTATCATGATTCCTTGAGTCAATCGTGCTGACTCTCATCGATTTCGGTATTATCTGAGAAGAATATTTCTGCTTGCCTATATCAAGTTCGGTGTTGCTCTGTGAGGTTCTTCCCTGGCACTGCGGCATGTTATCTCATTGTAAGGGGGTTTTGTCCTTTGGGTTTTCCTTCTTACTCCTTATTGCATTTGTAAATGGAATTTTGTCCGGGCCTAAGTTGTCGGGACCCATCTTTGCTATTCCTCTTTATTGCTTAAGCTAAACTTAGGCACATTAATTAATTAATTATTAATTATTAAGTGTGCACACTAGGGTTTCATTTAGGGTTTCCCTTTTAGGGTTTCTTGATCTCCTTCATAGGGATTGATCACTTTTCTTAATAATCGATTCTTTTAATGCATTTTACACTTTGAGGTTAAGACATCTTTTGGTTCTTCATATCTTTTGCATGTGGTAATTATCCATCTTGCATGCGGGGTGATCTTGGATTCTATAAGCACAAGGTATGCAGATTGTTTAAAGCTCTTTATGGCCTAAAGCAGGCACCCAAGGCTTGGTACCTGAATATTGACAAGTACTTGGTTGCTTAGGAGTTTCAGAGAAGTCTCTCAGATGCAAATTTGTATGTCAAGAACACTAGTGGTGATATCATTCTTCTTGTCATCTATGTGGATGATATCATCATTACTGTCAGTGGGTTACATTTGATTGACTAGATCAAGTCAAATTTGTGTCAGGCATTTGAGATGATAGACTTGGGTCTCCTACACTATTGTCTTGGTGTAAAAGTTTGGTACACAGGTGGCAATATCTCCATTTCTCAATTGAAGTATGCCAGGAGTCAGTTGGAGAAATTCAAGATGGAAGATTGCAAAATCTCATCCACTCCTATGGAGATGGGGCTAAAACTTTCAACCAAATCAAACTTACCAATGGTGAATGAGTCTGCATTCAGGCAACTAGTGGGCAGCCTCATCTATCTTATTGCCACTAGGCCTGATCTCAGTTTTGTTGTGAGCTACATTTCTTGTTTCATGACTACCCCTAAGGCAAAACACTGGGTTGCAACGATGAGAGTGTTTAGATATGTGAAACAGACACCTGACTTTAGCATTCTATACAACAAATGCAAAGATTCTAGGCTGGTTGGTTTTATAGATTCAAATTGGGCAAGTTCAATTGATGACAGGAAGTCCACTTTTGGATATGTTTTCAGTCTTGGTACGGGTGCAATCACATGGACAAGCAACAAGCAACAAGCAATAGCTCTTTCCTCAACAGAAGCAGAGTATCGAGGAACAGTTAAGGCAACATGTGAGGCAGTATGGCTTCAAAGGATGCTTGCTGACATGCAAATGTCTCAAGCAAGGTCGTCACCCTTGTTCTATGACAATCAAGGGGTGCTAAAGCTTGCCAAGAATCCAGTCTTTTACAAGCGAACCAAGCATGTTGAGTTTCATTGTCATTTCATACGCCAACTTGTTGAAGATGGATCTATGATGTTGCAGAATGTTCCAACTGAGGATCAAACTGTGGACATTCTCACCAAGTCTCTCAATCCGGATAAATTTGTAAAATTTTGGGATAAACTTGGTGTAGTTAGCAAAATGACCATTAAGGGAGGGTATTAAAGTATTATTGTAATATTTAATGGTCATCTTAGCTTTTAGTTAATCATTACATAGTTACTAGGAGACACGTCTCCTATCCCCTGAGACGCATCTCGGAGACGGAGATGCGTCTTCGGTACTTGAGACGCCTCCAATAGCGTTGAGCCATGGAGGAAGACTCCTGACATCTCCTGAAGTCTCCCGCTCAAGAAAGTGTCTCCCGCTGTCTCCTGCGCGTCTCCCGTCACATAAAAGCCAAAACACATGAAAACATTGAAAAGTAATGAAAAAAACACATTCTAAACTTAGGTTTTCTCATACTCCAACTAAAAACACAAGTCTCATGATGTGTAGATGATAGATTTATTTTTTTTGTTTTTTGTTTGCATATTAGCCTCTCAAGCTATCAATATTTTTTAATTTCAATATGTAATCAAATATTAAATATCAAACGTGAACTATGATTATGAAGTATGAACTCTTTGACTCTTTGACACAATGGCATTTGTGTATTTAAAGTTAATGTTCATTGTTAAACTTTACTACTGCTTTTGTTTTGAGAGTTCAATGTCATGATATTTTCTATAAATTACTAATTTTTTAATTTTTTATTTATATTAAAAAAAGATGGCGTCTCCAAGTAACCCCCCCGGTCTCCTATTTTCAAAAAAAATTGTATTGGTACCAGTACCAATCTCCTGGCAACTGTGGTTGTTAGTTAGCTTAGTTGCTTCAGTTAGTTTTTAGTAACTTTCTATTATTTGCTTTAGTTCTCTTCTGTTAACGATTGTTTCTTTTTAGAAACATCGTCCTGTAATGTATTATAAAAGGAGTATTCCTCTCCTCAGTTTGATATACGATTACATCAATTAATTATCATTTCACTTGCGATGTCACAACTAATGATCAAGTCACATTTGATACATGTATCAATGCAAGTTATTGCTACTTTGTCTCCATAGAGTATTGCATTGCAAAACGATTGAGCCATGTACTATCTAAGACATTGGTTGTCATATTCATTGTTTGTCAAAGTAACAATTGTATTGAAAAGACTGTCACCACAATCTGATATTGACAACGCATTTTTGCACAAGTTAGACATTGCACCTACTAACTTGTCTTTTGCAAAACATTTGTTTGAGTCAAAATTGTCTTAAAAGGTTTTAGATTGGTGAATTTGTGCTTGAGGCAGGGTTCTTTTTTTGTTAACAAGTGGTTCAAAATGTCCTTGAATAGGGTTTATATCATGGAACAAGATAGAATATGCATTTTTCACATTCACTAGTGTAGAGCAAAATTAGACCCCATTAATTGAAACATTGGAAGAACTTGTCATGCCCCCATAGACTGCAATGCTCAACAAACAAATAAATAAATAAAATAATTAGCAAAATTAGCGATTACAAAGCCAGGCCGACATACTTAATATAATTACAAGTATGAGCCGACTCCTTGAAACAGTGGAATCGCCCAAGCAAAGGTGTATAAAAGGCAGTGATTAAAATTACCTTAAGCGGCAATTAATTTATTAAAGGCAGCGACCATTATGAAGAAGCAAATCACATATGATTAATTAAAGATTATAGTGCTTTATCTTATGGAGACTAAGTTGCCGAATCGAGAATGCGAGATGCGTGGAGTACTTGCCCGAATGCAGTGCTGCGATCTGGCCAGAATGCTGACTTTTGGTGTGGGAATGCGATGCGGAGTACGTCCGTACATAAAACATATAAAAATCATAGTTATAGACATATTTGCAGCCTAAAAAGTAAAAACAAGAATTAAATTTAGAATACCACATATCATGCATATGCTAAACAAAACTTAGATCTACCATAAATATAACAAATCCGAAATACAATTAAACTAAATTAATTTGATATCAATTTTTCAAAACTTGAATGTTATGATAGATATATAATTATATCGAATTCATTGTTCATTGGTTCAACATTTAAAACAAAATAATACAATTAATGGTAGACATCACTTCTACCCAAAAATGGGTGGCTCTCTACTACAACATCATCAAAGTCACTATGTGTTGGAGAAGGAGGAGGCCTCTTTGATCCCCTTCCACTTCCACTTCCTCCTCCTCTCAACTAAGGATGGTTTGTGGCACGACCAACTCTTGCATCTGCTTCCTCTTGCTCTTTAATATATGTTGCTACTTTGTGAGGCTGTAACCCTTTACCAGTTTCTCCTGCACATATTGCGATTCCTTGTCGAGAAATGGCACATAAATGGCATTTCACACGACTGTATGAGCTAGTATACTGAGCTTTACAATGATTGCATATCCAAACAAATGTTCCTCCCCCTTTAACTTGTTGTATCACTTGTACATATTTCCATAGAGGTGAATTTGAGTCGGTTTTAAAAGTAGAACTGGTTGCCATAATGCAAATGCTGTAAAAAATTCAAAAACAATTAAGAATTATCAAACAATAAATGCTAAATATTTAAATAGATAAATTGATTACCATTTCTAATTTCAGAAAAAAACAAATTATTTAAAATTTAAATTAACATTTTGATTTAATATATTTAATATTATTAATTTATTATTTAAAAATTAAAATTAATCTAAAAAATTAGTAATTATAATTTACAATTATTATATAATAATATTATAAATTTATTATTTATAATACTAATTTTAAATTTTAAACTATTATAAATTTATAATACTAATTCTATTATAATAATATATATAAATTATAATTAATATTATATAATATTATGGTATTAAATAAATTAATAATAATATTATAAAGGATACTAAGTGTTATTACCTATATCATAAATTAAAAATTAAAATTAAAATTAAAATTTATAAATTATAAATGTATAATAAAAATTAAAAATAACAAGTTTATAAACAGTAATATAAAAATAATAAATAAATTTAAGATTTATAAACTAAGTATAAACTATTCATAATTTATAGAAAAGATTAAAAAAAAATTGATTTGCAAAGCTCACGAATTCATTGTTAAATTTTTTAAATATAATAAATAAGTTTTAAAATTTAAATTTTAGTATATAGTTATAAACTTAGAGAAATAGAAAGTAAAAATTAAAAAAAAGGATTGAAGAAAACATACCTCAGGAACGCACGCACGTAGAAATGTCCGACGGTTGAAGCTTAAGGTATTCGCACCTGCAACGCTCGCACCTCTCACCTACAATGCTCACACCTGCAACTCAAACTGGAAGACAATGAAGCCACACAGCCGCAGAGAAATCGCTTAGGGTTTTGAGTTTTGGGCGCAGACAAATAAACGCCGCCGTGAAAGGATGGAGAGAAATAACCGTGTGAAAAGAGGACACGTTTAGAGTTTTTGAGATTTGGAAGCATTGAAAAAGGTTTCGAAATCTGTGAAAAACGCATCGAAAACACCGAAAAATGCCAAGTCATTAGGAAAACGGCAAAAAAAACGCCATACGTTTCCAGCTCAAAAAATCCGCTACCTGTTCGAATCTGCAACGATTTTATCACGCATCCGTTTGGATACGTTTCCGTACCCGGAATCGGCAGGGTAAAGGGCGGTCCGATGCTTATAGTTATGAAGTAATTCAGTAGGTAGTGATCTATAAAGACATGTTTTTTTCAGAAGTAACGTCTCTTCCTTAACAGACATGATCCTCCAATCAACATCAAGGATATAAAGATGTAAAGAACAAGGCTTAGAAAGGCATAGATTGAAGAAGAGAAATACTCAAACCAGCGATCATCTGCAAGGATAAATTAATAAAAAGGAAATAGAGGTCTGCACCCTCTAAATTGGAAATAATTATTAAATTGGCATATGCACAACAATCTGATTTCTTGAGTCAGTGGTATGAAATCTGATTTACCAAGGCTTAGAAAGGCATAGATTGAAGAAGAGAAATACTCAAACCAGCGATCATCTGCAAGGATAAATTAATAAAAAGGAAATAGAGGTCTGCACCCTCTAAATTGGAAATAATTATTAAATTGGCATATGCACAACAATCTGATTTCTTGAGTCAGTGGTATGAAATCTGATTTACAATAAAATAGTTGCAGTACAATTTAATATAAGTGATTGTGATTGCTTAATTAGATGTTCAAGGTGCTAATGATATATTGCTGTTATGACTGCTTTCTTATATCAGTAAATATTGGATTAATATTTGTGTCATATGTCTTGAATGTTTTAGCTATGATAAAGGGGGCTAAGATTACAAGAGGGGCACGGTGATGGAGCACTCTCCTAGGTACGCCACCTTGAGATGGGGGACCAAGTAGTCCCAAGATGGGACCAGGTGGTCCCAAGGAGGCAAAGGGGGTACCAAGGGTACTACACTTTGTGCTTAGGAGAGATGGGCTTCTGGGGCACCCTTTGTAATCTCACCCCTCCATCATGGTGAATCAACACAAGAGGTCAAATCATAGAGAGAGGAAAGTGGTTGGCAAGATGAGGGGATAACGGAAAGGGGACACCTCACTAGGTAGACCACCTCATATGGATGGCATGGGCCACATGAGGCCAAGAGGGATGGTATATCCACTCTTGGGCCTAGGGTAGAGCATCGAGGCACCCCATCAAGTCACATTCTCCGCTCTTGGGCCTAGGGTGAGGCACCCCATCAAGTCACATTCTCCGCTCTTAGGCCTAGGGTAGAGCATCAAGGCACCCCATCAAGTCACGTTCTCCCATGCTCTCCTATCATTGAGCCCTCCAAGGATATTAAAATGCTTTGTGATTAAATTAATAATTCGGCCATGAATTTAATAATATTTAATTATGATAATCAACTAATTAGTATTATTGTGGCAAATAGTTATAATCTGCTAATCAATGTAATTGTGGTAAATGGTTTCTAATCTGCTTGCAGGGCTTCAATCAAGTGAAAGGTATTCTCTAAACCATTTGTTTATTTGGAAATTGAGAAATTAGGGCAAGTTTAGGGCATTCCCAAATAGGGGACATTACAGAACTATACATCTCACATTATACATAGTCGAGCCAAAGCCAAACTAATTCACCTTTTGACATTGACATTTTCTCTTTGATAAAAAAGTGATTGACATTGACATTTTCTCTTTGATAAAACAGGATCCAGTCACTTGCACCCACTATTACAAACATAGAATTAATGCAATGAAAAAATTACTATGTTCAGATAAAACATTCATTCATTGGAAAGGTATTGGACTAATTTTCAGTTATAGAATTTCAAAATCAAGGGAATGAACATGACCATTTTATGCTATGGGTTTAAGATGCAGCAATCTATGGAAAAGATAACAATGCTAACATTGAACAATTTGTGGACAAATATTTAACTTGCAATACAGAAACTTCAGATGATCAAATAGCTATATTACATATACATCATCACACCAAACAATGTACAAAGACAAAATGAAAAAAGTGTCACTTTGGTTTCCCACAACTGCCTATGAGAGCAACAACAATACTTGAGCATTGACAAAAAACATTGAGAAACTCAAATCCACTTTGGAAACCTCAAGTTATGATTCTTCTATATCCTTTGGAGATTTCCTAGTGAACATAAACATGAGTGAAGATGAATACATACTAGCCATACGATCTACATTGCTTAGGCCAACATTGTTCTTAAAAAGAAAGCCAGCTCACATATGGAATAATTCATTTGCAACCCACATTCCATGTCTGTGACAAGCAAATACAGATGCACAATTTGTTCTCAATGCATTGTAGCTCTTACTTGACAAAAGGTAATAACTCAATGAAAAATGCATTCAATAAAATACGCACAGACCACAAACAACATAGCATTGATGCCATAAATATGATAACAAAGCTTGGCAACTCCTTGCTCAACTTACAGCAAATGTTTGCTCAATAGGCTGTACACATTGTGCTTTCACTTCCACTTAACTATAGTTCACGAAAATGTAGATTCATAGACAATTTTGCTGTTGACAATCGCATGTTTATTTTAAAGACTTCCAAACTTCTAAATAATGAACCAAATGAGTCACAAAATGTCACTTGAAAAACCTTGATTGACCATTACATTGCATGCCCTAAACCATCGGCCAATATTTGTCTAGCAGAATGTGTCGCAGAATACACAATAGCAAAAGGAAAATTAACACAACAAACTAGACCACAAATTATCAGGTTTATCAAGTACAATAAACATGTTGACATGGAAAACTACTACAGAGAGAAACTTCTGCTATATGTTCCTTTTTCCATCGACGAAAACACATTGAAACAAGACTTCACAACATGCAATATGCTTTTGCTAGCAAACAAAAAACAGTACATCTTAACAAAGCAAAGTATACATACAATGTAAATGAATTGTGAGGCAATATCGACGATACTATTATTGATGCCAACAATGATGATGACAACTATAAGGATGAAAACAATATGCAGAAACTAAATAACAAAGACAACGAAGAATACAACTTGCAACCAGATTTAGAGACACTAAGGCATAATGTGTACACAAAAAGATGCCAAGACCATTTGAGATAGCTACACATCCACACTTACTTGACAACACAGAATATTACAATGTTCGCAGAATGTTGAACAAAGAGCAACAAGCCATAGTGAAGGACATACTGATGATAAAACAAGTTGAGCCATTGCACGGGATAGTGCATCACTACATAGTTTGATTTCAAAGTTCAAACCTCAAAATCAATTACAAACTACAAAATACAAATTTCAAACTATAAAGGACAATTTTAAAGTGGGGGTTGTAGGAAAGTTGAATTTTGTTCTTGATATTTGAGGCTGTCATCATATGGAACAAAATAAGATTAACAACACAAAAGAGACTCCAAAAAGATGTGTTAAAACAATGAAGCGTGCATGAGCAAAGAGCTGTTGTACATGAAAATGAGAGTTGTCTTAAGAAGAATAGAAGTTGTAACTGAAATAAAAGGCCTACCTCCTAAAACACCGTTTCCTGATTACAATTCCCCAATTTCAGGAATACAGTTTCTTGCCTGATTGACATAAAAATAAACAGAATTTTAACCTACAATGTCAAACAAGCAATAAATACATTAGGAATGAATACCCCTAGACATATCTCTAGATGTTAATTAAAATCAGAATTTAAAGAGAAACTTTTTCTTCTTTTTGGTAAAGAAAAGTTCAATATATTAAAAAGGTTATAAGATACAAAAAACCCTGTCTAAGCATATATGCTTATACGAGACAATTTTTTCTCATATTTTTTTTTAATCTGTAATCCTGTCAACAACAACAGCTGAGGAATTGCAGTTCTTGCTTCTTTTTGAATCTTGCTTAGTTTTTTATCATATATTAACCTAAGTTAGTTTTTTTTTAATCTGTAATCCTGTCAACAACAACAGCTGCAGTTCTTGCTTCTTTTTGAATCTTGCTTAGTTTTTTATCATATATTAACCTATGCTAGTTTTCAAACTAACTGTGAATTCTCAATTTGCATATTTGGATATGTATCTTCAATTTCAATAGGTTTTAGCTTGGGTGGTACCTTCAGCTAGGTAGTTGTCATCCTTCCGTATAAGCATATGCTTAGACAGGGTTTTTTGTATTTTATAACCTTTTTAATATATTGAACTTTTCTTTACCAAAGAGAAAAAAAAGTTTCTCTTTAAATTCTGATTTTAATTAACATCTAGAGATATGTCGGGGGGTATTCATTCCTAATGTATCCGTTGCTTGTTTGACATTGTCGGTTAAAATTCTGTTTATTTTTATGTCAATCAGGCAAGAAACCATATTCCTCAAATTGGGGAATTGTAATCAGGAAATGGTGTTTTAGGGGGTAGGCCTTTTATTTCAGTTACAATTTCTATTCTTATTAAGACAACTCTCATTTTCATGTACAACAGCTCTTTGCTCATGCATGCTTCATTGTTTTAACACATCTTTTTGGAGTCTCTTTTCTGTTGTTAATCTTATTTTGTTCCATATGAAGAAAGCCTCAAATATCAAGAAACAAAATTCAACTTTCCTACAAACCCCACTTTAAAATTGTCCTTTATAGGTTGAGATTTGTATTTTGTAGTTTGTAATTGATTTTGAGGTTTGAAATTTGAAATCAAACTATATAGTGATGCACTATCCAGTGCAAGGATTAAAAACTCGGTGAGTAATTGCACATACTTATGAGTGATTTACCAGGCCAATCTACTCACCTAATAACTCAAGAAAATTTTCAGCAAGTCTGATACGTGGCAGACCTGTGGGTAAAATATCAGATAAGCACTGAAAAAATGCAATTTTTTTATCTTATTAAGCAAATCTCACCAAATACACCCAATTTTCTCATGCTTTAGTTTGCAGGGTCCTTTGAAATTGGCCACTAAGAACATAAACTAAGTTGTAAAGAACTACTAAACTACTGTACCGATGTTTGAAACAAGAAGCAGTTTATAAATCCCTGCTTGACTCAGTAGTTAATACTTTACATGAAATCAGTTGTGTGCATTTATAAATTTGAAGAGCCAGGAAATCCAAAAGAAATAAGTACCTGTGATGTCTTCAGTCACTTGTCGAAGTAGCATGTGACACAGCAGAAAGGGGATATGGCACACAATAACAAAAGCATAACGTAAAAGTGCTTCCACAGAGGAGACGATGCAAATAATTATTATTATCATGTGCAAGTCAAAATGACCCATCTCCCAATATTCGTTGATTGCTACATGTCAGATGCCAAACATCCCAAATTGATAACCATTTATTGCATCAGCTTGGGCATTTATTGCATCAGCTTGGGCATTATTTGCTGAACAGCATGTCATCTGCCAAATATAGCAAAAATGTGTTAGGCTCACCTTCACAGTGTGAAAACAAAAACTTCCGTCAATCAAAAAATTAAAAGCTTGCAGTTCAACTTAAGTTTCAATTGCATTCAGGTTGTTGAACAGATCCCACTGAACAGCTGTTGCAGTTGTCAAGAACTGTAATGTGGCAGATTTAAAAATTGAAGCAAGTTTTTTAGAAAACAATTGCCAGAGAAAGTTTGATGAGAAATGCATACAAATTACATCATCTAAACTATGCACAATGTTCTTGTATTCATTATTTGTGATCATAAATGACACAAGTCATAAGAATTTCTTTGATAAAAGTTTGTAATTCAGTGGTTTGGTCATTGGTGCAGTTGATCAAATATAAATTTCTTCACCAAACACTTAAATAAAATCTGTTGAAGAATTTCCAATTCATAATCTGTTGAACACCTATTATGTAAAGTTGCATACGAGATTAACAAATTTTGGCAATCACTGAAATTACTCAAAAGAAGTTGATTGAAAGGCACTTAAGGATCCAATCATCATCAGAGCTTCTTTTCACTAGGCCCAGCCTCATGCGGAGACCATTGAGACCTTTGTTGCACAAACATCATTTTCTAAATGGCCTACCAATTGACCTCATGTATACTGCACAAATGTATGCAAAAAATAGACCAAAATTTTTCCTAATTGACCTTCCGCACATCTTTGGCATACCCATTGCACATCAAGGTGTGATTGCTAGTATAAATATATTATATAAATATATTAATTAGTTATATACATATACATATATGCATACATGATACATATATATGCATACATATGCATACATAAATGATATTTGTATATGCGTGTACATGTATGCATGTACATGTATGTATGTATATGCGTGTACATGTATGCAAAAAATAGACCAATTTTTTTCCTAATTGACCTTCCACACATCTTCGGCATACCTATTGCACATCAAGGTGTGATTGCTAGTATAAATATTAAATAGTTATATATATATACATATATGCATACATGATACATATATATGCGTACATATGCATGTACATGTACGTACGTATATGTGTGTACATGTATGCATGTACATGTATGTATGTATATATGTATGTACATATATGCATGTACATGTATGTATGTTTATATGTATGTACATATATGCATGTACATGTATGTATGTTTATATGTATGTATTTGTATATATCTAATTAATATTTATAATTAATAATAAATATATTATATATACATCTACATACATATACATACATCTACATACACATACATACATACATATATGTATAGATACGTATATACCTATGTATATACATATATACCTATGCATACATGCATGTAATCCTCCATCCCCCTATTGTCCTCAAAATTAGGTCAATAGTCCCACTGTCCCAAAAACCCATCCCTGCATCCCCTTATCCCCCCATTCTAAAGCTTTATGGAACATAGCAAGTTAAAATATTTCACGTTCAGCCAACACATAATGGATAGTTGGAGTCGATGACCGCCCAATTTTAAATTTGAATTTTTAAAGTTCGAGGCTATTTCTGCACCAACAGAAACATGACAGGCAACAACGTAGCAACAAGAATCAGAATTTGATAAGATTGGACATAAGAAACGATATATCATATATTTTTATATACAAATAATTATATTAATTATGTTTAGTATTAATATTCTAAAAAACATATCATCATATTAATTAAATCAAAATTAATCAACTCAAAAAAAAATTACAAGTAAAAATGAGTTGCTAAACTAATTTTTTAAATATTAAAAAATTAATTATACATTCATATTAAGCAACACTACTTTAATCAACTTAAAAATTAATACAATTATATTGCAAACAACTTTTAAAAACTCCCTTACATCATGTAGAAAGAACAGCGATATTTTATTAAAAAACAAAATATAAAGGGAGCTTTTATAAGAATCAAGATATAAACGGAAATGTTTTAAGCTGAATGCAACAGAAATGCAGCCATGGCTGGAATGAAAAGATGCAACATTGCAGGAGAATAAAAACATTTCTATATGCTCAGAAACGGCAGTTAAAAACATAAACAATGTTTTGTCCATTTTCACAGAAACAGTGTCATCCCATAGTGTTTTTGGTAACATGTATCAGTAATGGCATAAATTAAAATTAGGGCCTAAATTTGATGACTGTGTAGCCGTATTTAGGTATTTTTTCTGTAAAATACAACTAAATTTTTAGAAGATAGTATCACATGAAAGGGGAGATTTTGAACAAACTGCCAAAATTTAAATAAGATTTTTCTGAGACATATTTAGTTTGGATGTAATTTTTTCGAAATAAGATACCTCTTAATATTTGAAGGGCAACTTTGAATATAAATAACCTGTCACAAAAAATTGCTTGAGAGGCAAGGCCAACCGTCAAATTTAGGCCCTTTGGCATTCACTAATGTAGCCCAAACAACTAGACAATGTAAGGTGTACACTAATGTTTCAGTTAATTAATAAATACAGTCAAATGTGCATTCAGAAAGCTGGATAGACAATATGCAGATTTATCAATATATGGGAACATCTATCCAGAGTGACATCTATCCAGCACTCTAGATGCACATTTGATCATATTTATTAATTAGATCATACAGTCAAATGTGCATCCAGAGTGTTGGATAGACAATAAGTCAAATTCTGAACTTCAATTAATTAATAAATACAGTCAAATGTATTTCCAGAGTGCTAGATAGACAATATGTCAATCAGGCCTAGAATTTGACGGTTACCCCTTCCTATCATATGAAAATTTTATGATGGTTTGGTCATTTAAATGACTTTCACTTGATATTTTAAGAAAAATATAAATTGTCAAAAAAGATGTTCAATTTATGAAGAATTTTATATAAAATATTCTATACTAAAATTGTTCAACTGCAAAATTCATGCCAATAACCATATTCTCTACATCATTTGATATATCAGCACCTTCTTTGTCTAGTTTTACATTGTCTACTCTAGCCTCTACCTTGGTTCTACAAAGAGGGAAATTAGAATGCGAATGAAACCACATATAAATACACCCTATATGAAAATTGTGCTTGCACTTGGGCAGAAGCCTATTATTCTCCCCATCTTAAAATTTAGACAAACACAATGAGCAATCTGTTCCTCCTGGTTTAAATCTATGTGATGTATAGACAGACATGGGCAGGGTCTATGATTTTGGCATCTAGGCCCAGCCTCAACTGTCAATCCTCTGTCATAAAAGAAAGCCTTTGAAGCCATGAAGGATTATGCCTTACGAGGAAGTTTGAAGTATATCCTTCAACACAAGATTGCATAGATATATAGTATGAATAGGAGTTCAATCATGCAGAAGAATAACAGTGAACACCAAGGCTCCTACTATATATTAAAAGGTCGAGAATAGAAATGTTGACAGTGGGCTGACAAAGTTTTGATTCTGAACTTCAAAAATTCTTTGATATGTAAGTGGGCACCAACTGTAACCAACATGACATAGGCAGTTTCCTCCCAAAGCATAAAGGAATCGGTCTCTCAGTTTGGAACAGGGTTTTCTATTGACTATCTCAGATTTCAGAAATAGGAACAACTCTCAAATTTGGTTTGTGAGAAATTCTATCAGATGAACCGGTCTCTCAGTTTGGAAGGGTTTTCTATTGACTATCTCAGATTTCAGAAATAGGAACTATCTCAAATTTGGTTTGTGAGAAATTCTATCAGATGTACTGAGTGAGGATAGAAAACTGTACATTCTTTAATTACTTTGAGAAGCACGAATTCAAATTAAAAGCTTTATTTACAATAAAATATTACAGTGAAAATTTCTTTTTTTTTTAATAGTATTATTTTAAAATTAAACAAAATTAAGAAAAAAAAATTTAATAGTATTATTAAGCCGAGAGGCTTCCTACAGTCACATAAGGATTGAAAAACCTGAGTACATTTTTATTCCCTGCATTTATTTTGACATGCACAGTTGGCAGTCAAGATGGAAATGGACGAGATTGTAATGGACAAGATATGAATGGAAGTGTAATTTTGTTGCACTAAATATAGCATTTCGACACTGATTCCTATGTCAAAAAGAAGACAGAGGTATCCACATCACCCAATGACGACACCCAGTTGCTATGAAGATATGAACGAGTCAATGCTTTTTAGATTTAAAGCAGATTTTAAAGCACTTTGCATAGTGCAAAAATTTCCTTGTTTTAGTTTATGTTTTTAGTTTTAGCTTTTAAAACATTCTAATGCTACAGTTTGTATACTACGATAGTTTCCTTAATTTAGCTTTGTTTTAAAGCTTTGTTTAGCTTACATCATAAAAACATGCTTTGTTTTTTAAGTTTTTTTGGATCACAACTTTGATGTGCTGATTTAAAACTCTTTATATAGAGTCATATTGTAGCTGATTATACACAATTTTGAATATACAGAAATTTATTTTCAACGCTGCAGTTTTTCAATTTTAGTAGTTGAATAATATTGCAGTGTTAATCTTTTTCAGTTTGTTGTTCAGTTTTCCAGTCTCTGTTAAACTATTTTCAGTATAGTATTAGTGCTCAATTTTCAATCTTTCACGCTACGCACCAACAACCTAGCATTCCTATAGATCTCCGAAGCCCTATATTAGGAGGTATGCACTAAAAAGAATGTGTGATTTCTTCAACAAACATTCTGGATTCTTCTTCACCGAGGCATTCTTCAATCAACTTCATCCTTGATTTAGAAGACATAGATAAGGTAATTTGTTGGGTGCTAAAGACTTTGCAAGGCTTTGCATTAGAAACATTGGGAGGCTACACAATAATGGATTCCATGCAGAACTATTCATGTTTAGTTGGAAAGAGTTGTAAGTAAATCTAATTATTGTTCAGTATTTATTAATTAACTAAAATTCAAAATCATGTTATATTCTCAATTTCAATTAATTAGCCAATAGGCTATTATAGGTGGGAAATCCCACCGGATTAGTCTATTGTCTGATGCCGAGAAAGACTATTCCGGTGGGACTACCAATAAATATGGACCTGACGCCGTATGTTGTCCCTCTACAGCTTTCACTTCCCTAAGTGCATTCACGAGAGGGCACCAATATGGGCGTCTTGACAGAAGTATGGACATCCATCAAAAGCCTGTGAACAGAGGGAATGCGTGAGACAAAAAGAAGGCATCTATTATAATTGCACTACAAAATAGGTACGCGAAGTGTGGAGAATGAGGAGGCACAAGTTACATGGTCTCATAGAATGCAAAAATTGCAGAATGAAAATCCTTAGAAATGGGGAAGTAAAAGCAACTGGCAGATGAAAAGCCAAATTTCATAGCCGTTGCCCACGTCCGCCCTGCTTCTACTGGAATGGGGGCTTTGGAACAGGGAATAGACGTCCATCAAAGCATAAGGGATAGAGGATTCCAGTGAGATGAGCAACTAGAGTGCCCTTTTTAGGAGGGCAATGCAGGTTTTAAGCGAGTCATTGCTCTGCAGCCAAGGGAGGATCTCTGAAGCGACCATGGCCCCATATCCTCTAAAGGAAGAAAACAATAATGTTATGTACGACTGTGTGGTGATGGGCAGTGACATTTTTGTTGTGCGCTTTCATATTTTCATGCATGTCCAGCAGGGCAACTGTAACTATGAACAGGCGTTGATTTTGTGATGGGGGTTCCCTCCGTAACAACTGGTGTCATTGGATCTCTCATGGCCAACCAACCAGTATTTTTGTTTTAAAAGGTTGCAAAAATCTTGTCTTGAGCTCAACAATCTTGTCCTCGAGCCCTTTCACTGCATGTGCGCCCAGAATATTTTGGGTTACACTACAATCCATTCGAAACTCGACCTCAGCTCAGCTCCACGGCACTATTCGGTTCTGGCGACGGGGGTGGCGGGGGGGGGAGGCGTCACGCAGGACATCGGATTCCTAGGTGGCATACCCGACGAAATCCCTATTTGGGCATGGCATGGACAAGTTTGGAGTGGCTACCAGTGTCGCTCGTGTTCCCAAGGATAAAGCCCTATTTTGTATCTCAGTGCAGCCTTAGAAATTGGATTTTGACCTTGATTCCATTATAGTAATTCAAATTTGTACTGCAAATGGAGGTAGGACCTAGAAAGGTTGATGCCCAAGAATTTACAACATGTCTCAATGGTACAAACAGTGCATGGATAAAACTTGCAAAAATGCCAACACAGGTATTTATGAGTGGATGGTTTTTTTAAATAATGGTGTAATGGATGCATTGACATTGTGTTTGTAGATAAACTGGTTTCAACTTCCGACTCATCTCATTATGCTTATTTTACTTGTGCACTTTTTTAGTTGCCATTATTAGCACAGTAAAGCATCCCACATTTACATCACAAACACAGGTGTTTACACTGCTAAATTACATTAACATGCTGTTCTGTAAAAGGAAAAATTCTTCTGTATTTTCAATGTTAAGTTAATTATTGCTTTGCCTAAGTCATCTTGAAGGCGAACCAGGGGAGTCCTCTAACATGTAGTCTAAGAACAACTAGGTGATTAGAAATCCAAAATCACTTGCCAGCAATCAGCTTATTGACTTACCGGTCCTTTCTGTACCTATGAATGAAGTTATGGGTTATACCAGTCATAATTCAAATATACTCTTACACCTCCTACTAGGCTTAAGGAGGGGAGAAGGATATGTTCTAAAATAAAATTTTAATTGTTTTTATAAGCATTGATCTTGCTGTATTCTGCTAATTTACCATAAAATTTTGGTGCAGACTACATATATAATTCTTCTACTGGAGCCCTATACTGGGTGGGGGAAATTGGAGCGAATGATTATGCTTATATTACTGGCTCTGACATTTCCAGTCACACAATTAGGACACTCGCTATTACCAAAACTCTGCAGTTTTTGGAGGCAAAATATTCTGTTGAAAAGAAAACTCATTTTATTAATACATGTAATTCTTAAAAGTCTCTATTAAATAAATTTACTTACTAGGTCCTGATCAGAATAATAATTAAAAGACATGAAATTTTTATGTTATGAAAATATTTCTGATTTTGATTATGTAAGTTTTTCTTCATCAGCATTTTGGATCATACTCTATGATCCATAATCCATAATTAAGACGAATAGTGATTAGTTGGAATGAACAACTTGCTGTTTAAGTTTAATAATACACTCTTGTATGTTTTCTTTATCATGAGTAATAGATATTATACACTGTTGAGCAACTAAAATGTTATTGATTTCCCTCACATCTCTCCTAGTTATTGTCGGAGCATCAATCCCACTTTTACAAATTTCTCTTTTGCAGAAATCTGCTACATACCATGACAAAATCAACTACAAGGACGAGGTATCAAGACTCAAGCATACATATCAGTCAACGGCATTGACGTCATCAATGGCTTCAGTATATTCAACTTCTTATGGTAATTTTGTTCATACATTGGGAAAAAAAATTCTAATAATAGTAATACTATAATTTAAATACGTAGAAATCATTATACAACTCAAAAAAAAAATTAGTGCTTCAAATATGTCTAATTTTCCTCTTACATAATTATGCATTTCAGCTATTTACTTAAGCTACAATTTTTTTGCCATAATTTGACACCTAATCAACACATCTAACCATTCCATTGCTTTTGTTCTGTAGGGTTTGAAGACAAATGGCTTATACTTTTCTTGCATGTTCATTTTATTCTTCATTTGATAACCCCCTTCTGATTTAGAGAGACTATTCCATGGTTAACCCATCTTCTATTTCAAAATTTCTCACACATGTTTCATAAGAATAGAACCTAGGTAACCTAGGTAATTCACACAAGGTAACCCATCTCACATTGCACTGCATTTTCATTTTCTTCCTGAGAATCGAAACAAGGCCTCTAGAATTGGAGCTGGGAAGACTTCCAGAAAGTGAAACCCACCGTACCACTAAACTACATTGCTCAATTTCTTACATCCCAGGAAAATACCTCTATAACTACATTGCTCGTTTTTGTTGGGAGCTACTTGTCTTAAAGGCAATACTTGATGAATTTGAAAGGCATCTTGTTTGGCAAATTCTTCCTCTTCACTGCTATCTTCATACCCCACGAGATTTTCCTACCATGAAAGAAATATAAATATATCATATTTATATTTATAAAAAATTGTGGGAAACTAAATCCATACACCTACAAAACCAGCTGAAATCTATACGCCTACAAAACCAAAAATGTGCATATACATGCAGCAACTACCACAAGCACCACCATAATAAATGCATACCAAATTCATTGTAAAATTAGTAGCAAACTTCAAAAAAATCCTGCACTTATGAGGGTTAAATAGCACAAAAATGACTGATAATTTCTTGCTCCCCAAGATGAGCTCTTCCTATCCTCGGTCACCTCAATGATAGGAGCTTTGTGTCCTTCATGCTTTATGCATTTTAGCAGAAAGGCCACCATTTTGTAGGGCCCAGTTATAGTATGTACTTTGTAAATCTGTGGTTTTATGAAGTGTCAGATCTTTTTCGGTTTTCCTCAATCTATTAAATAAAAAGTGAAGATGTATTT
>VDFB02090667.1:0-12267 GCA_007258455.2 Sequoia sempervirens
GAATATGCTGATAGGAGGTATGTTCAAAGCAAGTTTGATCTGTGTGTCTAATTGATCTAGCTAATCCTGAGTGTGGCATGAATCATTATTAGGAGGGGTTAAAATAGATTTGATGGGCTGCTCAAAGGATGGTACAAAGATAAAAGAGAGTCTTTGAAGGGCAAGTACACTGCTGTCCTCCAACTCATGCTAGTCTTTAGTAGTGTTGCTAGATTTTTCTTCATTGACAACATCACTGTCATTAGAAGACACTTCCGCAATAATTGCATACTTCCTCTTTTTGGTGGCTGCCTGATATCATTTTTTTCTTTCATCTTTCTTCTTGGCTTTAGCCAATGAAGTGCCCAAACACTAACATTGAAAATCAAATAGCCACCTAGGGGGTCATAGCTGATATGAACAATCATATCTCTGTCTAAAAGTGACTATGCATACACTGTATCTAAGAAAAGTGATGGTTATTGCAAAACCACCAATTGTAGAAAAGTGCTAGGCTCTAAAAGTGACTATGTATACAATTGGTTTCGTGGGTGGCCTTGTAGATTAGTGATGGTTATTGCCTTTTCTTGTGTCATTTCATTCAAAAAATGCCTATTTTGAGGTTTGGAGAATTAAACCAATTGTAGAAATCATTGTAAGGGCTAGCACATTGTTATTCTTTTAGTTTTTGGAATAAGTTTATGATATTATAGTAGATTCAAAGCAAAATAAATCAGTTGGAGCACATTGTTGTACATTGAACTCAGTTTTAAGAGCCATGAGCTGAAGTTTAAGTCACTGTGAGATGATGTACATGTAAAAGATTGTAATTAGTGATTTGGGGAGCTAGAGTAATGCACTCCTGCTGAAGTTTTCTCCCATTTTGGGTTTCTCCTGGTATATCTATCTCGTAGTTTTGTGTACTTGTTTCTTATGTTTTTTTCCATTATAGAATGCTTGTATGTGGTTTATTTTATTTTTCCATGGGTTGAATAAATGTTTAGATCTAGCTTTTTGACTTTGCATTATAGTTGAAGAATTGTTATGTGTGATGGTGTGGAAATCTGTAATTGGCAAATTATTAGAGGACTATCGCCAGTAGTTTACAAGTCAAATGTGTTAAACATGCTAAAAATCCTTGCAAAATCAATATTGTGCGATCAAAAGGGTGAAAAGAGTGACTACAAGCTATGCCTATGACTAGACCAAGTGAAAATCATGATTTGGAACTTTTTGAGCCTAAAATTGGTACTTGAATTTTGAAGACTTTGTGAGAACATTGTCTATTGATATGTCTACGGATATGGAAGGTGAAATGGGTGAAGGTGAGGCAAGGTTTCCTAGGTTGGAAGAAGATGTTCAAATTTGTCCATCTATGAGGAAAATAGATGGGGTTATTCGTAAGGAAAAAACTAAAAACAAGAAGACCTCAAAGGCAAGAAAATTGAAAATGAAATAGAACAAGCTTCTCCTAGTGTGAATACCTGTCTCTTTAAGGTGGAATATAAAACTTGACATCCAACTATTTGATGGGGAGGTTAGTGTAGAGAAATTGGACCAATGGATAGCTCAATTTGAGATATATTTTAGTTTGCATGGGCTTAGTGCATCTTGGTAAATTAATTTCTCATGGTTGAAATTTTCTTGACATGCTCTTACTTGGCACAAAAATTATGCATCTTGTTTATAGTTGTGTAGAGATCCATCAATTTTGAAATGGGAAGATTTCGAGACTTTGCTTAAGAAATGGTTTTATCCCATATGCTATGAGGAGATAAGTGCAATCCAATGGCACTTTTATTGACATTGGCAAAGAAAAAGATTGAGTGTATAAGAATACACCTGAAAATTTTGAGAGAAAGTAGTTCAATTGTGCAAGATGTGATGGATTGAGAAGTGTTGATTAACTATATTTGAGAGTTGTTTGGTAACCATAAGCAACCCTTTTGATGGCCAAATTGGAGGATATTGATGGGGCTTCTAGCCAAGTACATTGCCTTGAAAAGGACAAGGAAGAGAATGCATAGTTCCATCAAAAACAAAAGGGGCAAGCACAACATCAAGGATAAAAGGAGGAAAAAAGAAAAGTCAAATTGAAGGGCAAGAAGACCATAAATACCATAGTCCAAAGTTACAAGAATTGCGGAGACTCCCCTAGACTTGGCGAGTCTTGAGGCAAGTGGCACCAAATGAGTTTGGGAGACTTGGTAGTCGAGGACTCACTAGACTCAGCGACTCCCAATTGGAAGGCTCAATTGCAGTTGTTAAAGTTTTTTTTACAAAAAAAAAAAAACTCACTAAATAGTTTGTATTTTATATTTGTCTCCTACACCATAAAAGCAACTTCATTTCATTTTCAAGCCAAAGGAGAAGGAAAAAATGAGTTTTGAGTCAAAATTGGATTGCATTGAAGGGAAACTAAGAAGGAGATGAAAAAATTGGTTGTTGACTCACATTTGTGTAGGTTTGTAGCTACTTTTGGTGCATTTAGAGGAGTCTAAAAAGGATCGGAAAAAAGGTCACCATTGATTTCAAGCAAGATTTAAGAGGTAAGTTTGTATTTTGAAGGTTTTTTTTTTGTTTTTTCTTACAAAAGTTTCATTTCTCTTTTACATTTTTTCTTTATTTTTTATATTAGTTTAATTAAAACCATAAATGTTAATTTTTTTTCTTTAGGTATATGTTATTGCATCATTCTTTGAATTAATAAATTGTCTTTATCACAATGTCTCAAACTTTATTTAAAAGGGACTCTTATTGGAAAAAGAAAGGAAGGTAACTTATTTTCATTGCAAAACAACTATGCTTTGGGGAGGCATTAACAAAAAATCCTGTGTTTTTAAAAAAAAAAGCTTTATAGTTACAAACCCTTAATGTTTTTATATTAGTTTAATTATAAACCATAAATGTTAATTTTTTTTTTCTAGTTATATGTTATTGCATCATTCTTTGAATTAATAAATTGTCTTTATCACAATGTCTCAAACTTTATTTAAAAGGGACTCTTATTGGAAAAAGAAAGGAAGGTAACTTATTTTCATTGCAAAACAACTATGCTTTGGGGAGGCATTAACAAATTAAAATACCATCTTGCAGATATACTAGGTTGAAATGCTAATCCATGTTCAAAAGTGTTTGCTGAGGTTATGCTTGTAGTGAAAGTCCAATTTGAAACCTTTGAGCAGCAAAAAGAACAAGAAAAGAGGCAAAGAGAGGAGATGGAAGCCATTGGTGGAACTAGAGAGTCGTCTATTTCCATTCCTCCATTTTGTCGATCTTTGGGTGCTGGCAGTGGTAGTTGTAGTGGTATTGGCAATGGTAGTGTTAACATTGGGCCTAGATTTTGTGCATCTAGGTTAGATTGATATATTTTTCCATGCATTACTACGGGTTCCCAATTGTTATTTGAGAGCATGGGTTGGAACAAAGATAAATATGGTGCAACTAAAAGTGCAATTGGAGAGTTTTGGTTTTATTACAACATTCCATTCCACGCAACTCGATAATTTCTTTTTTATAATACATAGCTTGATTCCTTGTCTCTTGAATTTTTATAGTTAGAGGTATGTCGAATTCAAATTTAAACTCTCCATTTTACAACTTATTTTATTTATTTTATTTGTGTTAGGTCTCCTTATTGGCAAAATGTGGTTGATGCCATTACTATTTGTAGGGTAGGTTTCAAAACCCCTAATGATGAGGAGATGAAGGGCCCTATTTTGTCACAAAAAAGGTGGTTGATGTGAAAGGCACAATAGATTAGTAGTGAGCGATATGGACGAAGAAGGTTTGCAATATCATGGTTGATGGTTGGTTAGATAGAAGAAATAAAACATTGTTAAATTTTCTTGTTGCTTTCTTAGGTGATTATACTTCTTGAATGCATTGATTTATTGAATCATTGATTTTGTTTCTTTCTTAAGTGGCAAAGTGTTCATCAAATCTATTGATGCATTGGGGAACACCAAAAATGTTGAATTCGTTTGCGAAGCTTTGGAGGGACTCTTGGATGAGGTGGGTGAGGAGAATGTGGTGCAAGTAGTTACAAATATTGCATCAAATTATGTTGCTACAAGTAGATTATTGATGGATAGGCACTCATCATTATTTTGGACTCCTTGTGCTAGTCATTGCCTTGACCTCATATTGGAGGATCTTGGCAAGATTGCATGGATCAAAGCATGTGTGGAGATAGCAAAAATTATTTGTAAATTCATGTACAATCACACATGCGTCCTCAACCTAATGAGGCAATTCATAGGGCCTAAGGAGTTGGCTCATCCTTGAATAACTCGGTTCGCAACCAAGTTCATCACATTACAATCTTTGCTTTAGGCAAAAGGAGCTTTGAGGCGGATGTTAGTTAGTGAGGAGTGGACTTCCTCATCAAATGCTAAGACTATTGTAGGGATAATGAAGCAAATTCGATTCTTGATGAGTAAGGCTTTTTTGTACCAATCACGATGATCGTACAAGTAAATGTAATTCTACATTATATTTTATTCATATTTTTATTTTATTTGCTTATTTTTGTACACATGCTAATGTTTCACAATAATTGTAGTTCACATAGCGTTTAGTGGTTCTCCTATGAGTTGTTGATAGGGAGAAGCTTGCAATGGGCTACATATATGAGGGCATGGATAGGGCCAAGGAGGCCATTAGACCCATTTATGGGGGAGTTGAGGATAAGTTTCACTCCATTTGGGAAATCATCTATGTTCCATGTGTTAATGTTAGAGGATCAGATTTAATGGCTTGAGAAAAATAGACACAATATTTATCTTGGGAAAACTTTCCTCATGAGGGAGAAAAACCCAACCAATAATATCTCTTATATTATTATTGAATCTCAAAAAGAAACTCCTTTCTGATAAGAGAGGAGGCTGATAGAGCGAGAATATAAGCATAAAACTTATGATCTAACCGCAGTCTGACGATGCAAAGCTTCGGTAAACTAGCCTTCAACAATGCGCCCGATGAAGAACTTCGCTGACTCTTGAATAATTCAAACTTCCTATAAATGGCCCGAAGATGCTGAATGAATGTATATGCAATGTGACTCTGTAAACATAGCATGTCGGTTTCATGCATATGCGATTATACGCGTAATGAGACTGCATGACGGTTACAGTTTTGCATGCTGACTTTTGAATAAGACAATTTGAAGGTCGGCCTAGCTTCTGAAATAGCAATTACAAAATACAAAGTAAAGGAGACAGCTGGAAGAATCTGATTGACGCTGCCATAAACATCAACACTCCCTCTCAGCTAGGGAGGATACTTCTAGCTGCACAAGACAAATCACCTCATCGTGATGTCTACCACTATGGCTACAACCATATGTGAAAAAGAAACGATATCATTTCATCGTGATATCACATATCACCTCATCGTGATATCAACCATCATGGCTACTCCCATAGATGGTATGTACAAGTGCCCATCACTCAATGTGATGTTGTCACCTCATCGTGACGTTCACCATGGCTCTCCCAGAGGGTGAAAACACAAGTACAATATGTTGTCATGGAGTCACACACATGACATCCACCATGGCTCTCCTAGAGGGTGGAAACAAGGGTTGTCACCTCAAATCTCTCTCACAGAGAGAAATGCATTAACAAGGGCTAAAACCTCAAATCTCTCTCGCAGAGAGAAATGCATTAACAAGGGCTGAAACCTCAAATCTCTCTCGCAGAGAGAAATGCATTAACAAGGGCTGAAACCTCAAATCTCTCTCGTAGAGAAAGATGCGTTAACAAGGGCTTACACCTCAAATTTCTCTCGTAGAGAAAGATGCGTTAACAAGGGCTTGCACCTCAAATCTCTCTCACAGAGAGAAATGCATTAACATAGATCTTCATGATGATGTGACTCCCTCTGAAGCTTCAAGTTCTAGCATCAACCTTCAGACCTCCTCATCCAAGGTTGCCTCTGAAGAATTGTCAGACTCCCTCTGAATGTAAATTCCTCCTCTTCGAAGAAACTGATCTCAAAGATAACCTGAATAGGTTCCTCCTCTTCGAGAGATGTCTTCAGTCACCAACTCAGTCCCATGGCTACAAGCTATGACTCCATGCTTGATCATTTCTCCAGTCGGCAAGACTTCCTCACAGGATGCCTCAAACTCTTCCTCTCTAAGCAATCTCTCATCACCCTCTTGCTCCTTGATCTGTCTTGGAAGCATTTTAGAGAGAGATTACTAATAGTTCATAGAACTAAACTATCCCGAAGAGAAATACAAATGCTAGAAGCATACATGATTCACTATCTCAATGTTATAGCATGAATTAATCTACATCATTATTCAAAGGCACAAACATAAGATACTTATCTCTTTATGTTGGTACACTAATGAACTAGACCTGTAGCTGTGTCTCATCTTCGCAACCTTCACTCGATCTCGCCCTCATGGAAAGTGGGAATATGAAATGACCGTTTATCAAAGATTGAAGACTCCATTTAAATCTTGAGATCACATTATGAATCAACGCACCCAAACTCATGTGATGAAAGAGTTTAAGTAATTAAAAGAGTAAAAAAATCATCACGACTTCCTTCCATAAACATGGCCTTTCGCTTCCCAAGCTTGTAAACAGAGATTGCAGCTCCAAGAAACTCCTTACAGCACACTTAATTAGAGTTTTGAATAGATTTTAGTCTTCTACAGAAAAAGATACAGTAGCCAATTAAAGCTAGTCTTCAAGAGGCACTCCTCCAGAATTCTTCAAAAAAGACATACACCCATGAATTCTAAAGGGCTTCACACATCGTGGATGGTAAGAAAATAGATTATATATAACACCCTCGATAGCTCAGAGAATTTCTGCACACCCAAAACTCAAAACAAGCAATAGAATAGTATCTAGAAAGTCACGGCTTCACATCAAGTGAAACCAGCCTAGAAGTTACTCATACTTTCATACTGCCCATGCCTAAAGAGGTGTCAATAAATATATAACATTCTCATATCAGTTTTAACAAAACATGACTCCCACACATCAAGACCCCTTTGAACAGCAACATGACATTTACCCGCACTGCAGAAGATAAGTCAACACAAATAGCATTGATTCCATCACTTTCTTTCCATGGCACTTGCACACACAGACTCAACAGCTTTTCCCATGCCTTCTAAACTCCAATGTGCCACAAGAGATTGTGTTCTTGTTAGACCAAATCTGATTGGATATTTTCATAGACCCGCTCTGATACCATGGTAATGTTAGGATCAGATTTAATAGAAAGCAGAAAAATGAACACAGTATTTATCCTGGGAAAACCCTCCTCATGAGGGAGAAAAACCCAGCCAATAATATCTCTTATATTATTGAATCTCAAAAGAAACTCCTTTACAATGAGGCCGATATGAGAGCCAGAATATAAGCATCAAACTTATGATGCAACACAGATACAGCCAGATGCAAAACTCAGTAAACTCAGCCTTCAATAATCTGCACTTGATGGAGAACTCGCACAACTCTTGAATAATTCGAACTTCCTGTAAATGAACTGAATGCTGAATGAATGTATATACAATGTGACTCTCTAAACATAGCATGTCGGTTTCATGCATGTCAGTTACCTCTGCATGTCAGACTGCATGACACTTACCAGAGGACACACTAGGAGAATCATGCATCTAATTTTATGAAATATTCGAGGCAAATTTTTCGTTTTCGTCTTGATTATAGCGGTGCACCCATTAAGGTTAGATGGATAAACCAAAGCGTCCAGAAAGCAACTCTAACGAGAATGGCAAAGGCTCCGATGATAAAGCGAGCATTAGTCGGAGGATCTTCTACTCTAAGTCTGAGAGAAAGGAACTCAGCGTCAAGTATGTGCTACCCAATCAATGCGGAGTGAGAGGCGACCATATGGCGAATTGAAAACAAAGCAAAAGTTGAATTGAAATCTTTGAGAGCTGAAACTTCTCAACACGAGTCTTGCTCACCCAAATTGGGGAAGTACTTCACCATAAGGCGAGGTCTCACTATAATGAATTTTAATTCAAACAAAGTTACGATAGGTGAGGCGGCGGTAAGGCCATTTTTTGATACTCTTTTGTCGGAAACTTTACAAAGAATAAGAGAAAGATTAAAGCTTGCCAATGTGTAGAGAGTGAGATTAGCATTACATCTAGAGATAAACCTTTATCTTGGACAGGCATGCCAAAACAATAGAACCTTCAAAAAGCAATACAAGAATTCTGATTTTTCTGTTACAAATCTGCTCTTAAAGGAAATAACAGCAGTCTATGGAAATGATCATATGCTCATAACTTCCTAACAACTTGCTCAAATGATATGATTTTTGATGCACAAAACTACTCTTATGAAGGCGCCCAATCTAACACCAAAAAACAGACCCAAAATGCATCCAATGTTTAATGCACGAATTCCAATGCCACAAAAAGGTACGGCCCAGCTGAAAGGGCCGATTTTCTTTTTAAAAATAATGCAAGCTCTAAAAATGCTACAAATTTGAGAATGATGGCGCCTAAGCCTAGCAAAGCCTATGGGTTAATACCCAGAACAATATTTTTGGTATTTTTTGAATTATAAATGAAAACACGAATCTGCTGTGTTAAATAATGCAAAAGGCTGAAAACTACTGACATGCGAATCTGATCTAATAAATGCAATAAACTACATACAATGCACAAACTTAAATGCAACTCACAGTACAATGATTCACCACTAGATGTTGTCTTGCAAACACGAAGTGATGCCCAAGCTAGGAGGCCTTCATTCCTCGAAGCAGTCCCAGAGCCAATCCGGCAGCATAACAGTATAGTCGTCCAAAGATCCCCAAAATGATGCACAAGACTCCTCTTTATAAGTTTCGTTTGACTTCACGAAACCCTAAAATCAGCTTTTAGGTCAAAACCCCTCATCTCCTCAAGATGGCGTACTTCTCCTTTATGGCTTAAGATTTGATATTTTAAATAAATATCATGCTTAAATAATTTCGCCCTTCATATCCTTGCTTTGACTTTGCAATAATTAAAATATTCTTTTAATGAGGGCGCCACCCTCAAAGACTTCTTTTTAAAACATCTTTAAGTCATTAATCTAGGCCCATGGTCAACGTTAAAATATAATATTTAAACGTGACTTTTTAATTAAATGACTTAGCTTATCCCTCCGGAGGTGCCCTGAAGCCAATACTGAGCCAAACATCTGACCAAACTGAAGCAGGAAGTCAACCGAGCTGAACTCGTCTGGAAAGCTGCCAAAAATAGAATTTACTAAAAATAGTAAATTCCAAAAAGTGCTCTGAATGCCGAGATGAACATACCACTGCGAAGCCCTCTGATAACCCAGAAGGAATCCGCCATTGAATCCACCATCTCTGAGCAATGACCTCCTCAAAAATAGGAAACCCTAATTTTTACCTTCCGACTAGCCGAGGGTTTTCAGAAAAAAAGTATGAGTCACATAGTGTCGAGGTTTGAGAAGGGGACATTACATTTTAGGAGTTACAAAAAGATTCCAATGCATGGCAGTTATAGTTTTGCATGCTGACTTTTGAACAAGACAGTTTGAAGGTCGGCCCAGCTTCTGAAATAACAATTACAAAATACAAAGTAAAGGAGGCGATTGGAAGAATCGGTAGCGCTGCCATAAGCTTATCAACACCATGGCGTTTGGGGGCCGAGGGGACAGGGGGACAATAGGGGATGCGTTTCCAGGACGTCCCCTAGGGGGGCATTTTTAGGGGATGGCAGGGGATGGCTATATTTATATATATATTCAAAATTTATTACTATATTATAGAGAGAGAGAGAGGGAAAGAGAGAGAGATGTCAGTAACTGATATCAACAATATCAATATGTAAATAAATCATGAGAGTAGTAGTATAACAGCATAATAAATGTCAATAAATCATTATAACAACAGTTTCAAACATAAATAAAACCAAGGTTCAAAAGTAACAAAAACATGAAAACCCCAATAGTGCAAATCTCTTAGGTAGAGTACATAACTTCTTAGCCTTGGATGCTGATGCTTCTCAGTTATTCAAACTACTCTTGACACACAAAGCAAATTACCCTATAGATGGATCGAGAAGTATCCTTCCTAACATTGGTAACTAAAAATGCATAGGCATTTTATCCAAAGGAGCTCCAACAAATTGGCATGCAGTTGGGAAACCTCAAATTTCTTAGGCCTATAACATTCTTCAAAGTACTACAATGGCTTCTGGATAGAAAAGCAGGGTAGAAAGCTATTCACACATTGAAGACACACAAGGAATACAGTAACATGCACAAAAAATATACAGTAACATACAAACAAAATATATGCAAATCTGATACAAACAGAAAATATACAGTAACATATAAACAAAATATATGCAAATCTGATACAAACAGAAAATATACAGTAACATACAAACAAAATATATGCAAATCTGCATCAAAGAACCATAAAAGCATTAGTTTTTTATGTTATTTTTGCTGCTGAAGTGTCCTCGTCCCCAATGTCCCCCAGCCATCCCGGGGATGGCTAGCCGTCCCCAAACGGACGGGGACGTTTCCTGTTGATTTGCTTGGTTCGGGGACGGCAAGGGGAAGTCCCCTTTGCGTACCTCCGTCCCAAGGACGGCTGGGGACAAGGACGACGAATTTTGGGGCAGGGGATGTGTTCTCGTGTAACATAGGAAATCATTAATAGACTGTGGCACCTCTAGCTTCACAAACCCTTACATGTAGCTAGTTATTTCCTCAATTTGGCATTTCAATTCCGCCTTGATGTCAAGGCGGATGAGGAGGTTTTGAGTGGGTTTTACATAGTCATAGAGCGAGTGATGCTTGATTCTGGTGTTGGAGCACAAATAATCATTGAGATTGAGATTTTTAGACTTGCACAAGATCTCTTTGTACATGATATATGCAAGGCCACTTGGTTGACATTGCAACCAAGTAAAAATCTATCAAGGGCATAATTAAGTTAAAAATTAACCTTTTCCTTTTTTATATATTATTAAATATTGAAACTTAAAGTTTGACAATGAGATTAATTTTATTCTTTTTCTCATCTTAGATGCATGGTGGAAAAGATTTGGTGCTAAGGTACCAAATCTTCAAAGGATTGCAGTTCGAATATTAGGCCAACCATGTAGTGCTTCAGGTTGTGAGGGCAATTGGAATATGTTTGAGCACATACAGTCCAAGGAGCGCAATAGACTATCATTATAGAGATTAAATGATCTAGTCTATGTTCATTACAACCTTCTCGTTCACCACAGATAAATTTTGGGTAGTGACTTATCACCCATCACACTAGAAGATGTTGATCCACAATTTGATTGGATCATCGAGATTGAGGATCCTATCTTTAGTGATGAGGACTTTGATTGGGTTGACCAAGTGGAGAGAGAGGTAGAGGCAGCGGCCATGGAAAAAAAGTAAGATCGGGCATGAGCAGACACCTTGGATCTAGGTGTGGGTGTCATTGAGATGTTGGCAAATATTAGGGTTGCATCATCATCCAGGACCTATCTTAGATGCCCATGCAAGAGGGTTGAGTGATGTAGACTCCTTTGAGCCATAGACTTCTAGCTTTTGTTTTGATATTTGTTTGCAACTTTTGATGGCATGGATTTCATATTGAATGACTATTGTATACATTTGGCAATATTTATATATCTAAATGTTTTTTTTCTTTTAGCTAAAATTAGCGTTTAGAGTTATGTGATTGATGTACACTTGTGTATGTGATGAAAGTAGCTTCTATTTGATGAGGTTAATGTGTGTTTAAGGTTAATTTATCAAACTGTGCATGAAACAAGTTTTAAATCCTTAAAAGTATCTCAATTTCTTGAGTTTTTCAATTTGTTGAGTCTTTGTCGAGATTGGGTGTTGAGTCCGAGTTCTATTCGAGTCAAAGTTGAAAATCAGCTTGTTGAGTCCGAGGCGAGTTTGAGTCTTGTAAGACTGCCATAGTCAATGATAAGGGTAAAGAGAAACTCTAATGAGCCGGTTCTATTTTTCACACCAAATAGACTAGTAATTGATAACTTCTAAAACTCAGATCTTAGAAGAAATGAATTATATAAATTCAACCCCACCACATAAATATGATATCTAAATTATTGAGATTCAATCTAGAATTAATTAGCACCATCGACATTAGCATTTGTATATTGCAGTTCACAGAATGGAATAAAGACTCAACTCAATCGCTTACTATTTTGTAGATGCATAATCCAGATCTGAGAAGAACGCCTTAGTCATATAAATATATATGGCATACATTAATGTCTTCAGGATCGATTTA
>VDFB02090668.1:0-10992 GCA_007258455.2 Sequoia sempervirens
TGTGATGAATAAGAAATGTTCATAAATAGGCTTTTGTTAAAACTGGTATTCACATTTATCAGAGTAGTATAAACTAGTTATGCTTCCATATACTCCACTTCCTTGGGAAATTGATTCGTCAGTCCTCATAGCATTCTTGCTTTTATTCAAATCAAGGTTATTCCCATGAAGAACATTATTCATACCATCCCAGGCATCAAAAAATACTTTTGTTTCAGGTTCATTAATATACTCCAATCCTCCCTTCCAATCACTACTCAACTTGAAACAAAATGCTTCAAAGGATGGATCGAATAATTCAAGATTGACCTAATCAATAGTAAGGTATTCATGTGCAACATCAGTTGATAGGTTTGTTGACTCATATGTGTAGGACTCACTACAACTTAAACATTTATTATTTTCAGTTGAGTGGGTTTCTTCAACAAATTCCTTGTTAAAAACTATCATGTCCATCTCAGCTACAAAACTTGTACATTCTAATTTTGTTTCATATAAGCATTCAAAAATTTGACCTTGTTGGCTAGCATCACAAATCCCATTATTTTTAACACTAAACTCAGGATCAAGACACTTAATAAAAACATTCTTATTTGGAAACTCAACATCAACCATAATACTAGGACATTCCAATTTTGATACACCTAAATTGCATTCCAAGAATCCATCACATGAAATTTGTCCATCCACTAGTGATGGAAAAACCTTATGAGTGTTAATATTATTACATTCTTTAGGAAAGAATGATGCGTTCAGGTCATCCTCACAAAAAGATTCATATTCCTCATGAGAGTAATTAGAATTCTCATTTTCATTATCTTGGTTATCAACCTTCAAAGGTACATCAACGGTACTTGCAAGTATAACAATGTCATTGTCTGCACCACTAGACAAGTATTCATCTTCTGAAACATCCTTATCCATTGCTTGGATAAACCCTTGGTCTTTCACAATAGGGTGAGAACCACTGAAATTTTGAGACCTCATCCTTTGTATATAGTCACACTTGGCCTCCTCAACAATTATGATCCAACCAATTATTTGATCAAAATTCCAAGGTTTCAATTCCTTGGGCAAGGTACTAAGCCCTCACTCATAAATGTCACAAAAGAGGTGAATACATACTGAATATTTAGGTCATAACCTTTTAGGAATTTCTAACAAGGCATCCAGGAACATTGCTAACAACTCATCTAGCGATCCCCCCTCATGTCTCTTCATGTTGGACAGTCTTTGAACAAACAATATCTGATCATCATTACTTATACTTTGTTGAAGTCCACCATGAATTTGTCCAGGATCAATATGCTGTGAAGGTGAACAAGATAAGGCATCAAAAGCATCATCACCTTGATCAACCTTTTCATCCTTATCTATTCCATTTATCTTTCATTCATGGAAATAAATTTATACATCTTGTAGATTTCAATTTAACAAAATGTTATTTTAACTCCCATACATAAAATACAATTATCAATTTCTATCTTCTTATCTGTGCATATTAATGACTACCTATATTGTTCAAGATTTAACTTGGTATTTCAACTCCCTTTGTAATTCATTTTCTATACCTGTACTCTCTCTTCCTTTTACCTCACAATCTTCTTGCATACTCTTACTACTACACCCAAGTTTTAATTTCCCTTACCTATGATGGGATTAACATGCCACAACCTTTGTTGTGTTTTCGAATATTCTTTCCCAAATTCATGTGCAACTCCACTAAAACCACGATCTTCTCTTACTCTTATGTTGGTGTGATTTTTGTCTCTTCTTCCAAGTGTGAATTATAGTCTGTAGATTTATCATCAAACATGGCACCTATTTTCATTTTCCAACCACTTTTGTCCATTATCTCTTCCTCTATACAATCCTTGTCTTTTCCTAGCATCTTTTTTTTTCAATAAACATTTTGAATTCTTCCTTTCTAAACTCCACGGAACCATTTTACTTTTCCTTCTCTTGGATTTATGCAACCCTTCTCATCCTTCCTACGATGGGATCCTCCCTTGCATGGATTCCTCCTCTTTTTATCTGCTATGCCTTCATGTTTTCTTCTATTTTATTTTGTTTCTATTTTTTTTTAAATTTCCCCAGTTGTCACCTCTTCATCTCTTTTGTGTTTTTTTATTTGATAATACTTTTTCTTCATTGGTTGGGTTGACTCTTCATCTGAGCCCCCTCTTTGGCATTGAACATTTTTAAAAAAATTACTTTCAAACTATATAACTCCCACCTTATTGTCCTTTGCATTTATTTTCTTTTATTATCCTTTGCATAATTATTGACCTTCAAGCTGCGTAGAAAATTAATTTTCAAAACATTAAAAAATAATTAACCATTTACTTTTGAAAAATTCTTGAACTGTAAACTAGAATCGAAATAAGACATTTTGTCAATTGGAAATGACAATAATGGTATTTTTATCTGCGACCAAATTGCAAACTCAAAATTAAATTGAACTCTAAAATTGGAACAAATAAACTAATTTTTTTTGGGGATGTTGATTGCTCTTCACCTTGGATGCTCCTACTTCAATAAAGAATGGATGTTTGATGTCTGATGACTTGGATTTAGATCAAATGAGTAGAAAACGTGGAAACCTCACCCTAGATCTAAAGTTATAGTTTTAATGGATGATTAAATTAGGAAGGGATGTTAGTCCCCAAATTGATGAAAGTATTAGGTAATCTAATGGGTGGTCTTTGGATAAATTGGATAGATAAGATGGATTGATAGGATGATTCCCAAAGGTGGGAATATATGACTAGATAAACTATGTGGATGAAAGGATTGAAGTGTTAATCTTAGACTATGGATGTGACACACTTTTTAATCCTAGAAATTTTTGGATTTGATCAAGATTTTTGAATCTACGAATAGTTGTAGATTTTTAAAGGATGGATTATAGGCCCTAAAATAATTAAGGGCTTCAAAGAGTAGAGGTTAGACCCTAAGATAACTAAGGGTCATAGATGATGGTTCTAGATTATTTTTTATTAAAAAAGGGTATCCAAAGGTGGGTCTTAAATTTTCCAAGGATTTATTTTGAAAATGCTAGGGTGTTCAATTATTAAGCTTGATATGGAGTGACTTGATGTTAAAGAATAACCCAATGCTCTGAAAGATAATAGATTTGATATTTTGGATGGTTTATTGAGAGTGTGACAATATGGATAATGAAAGAGTTGAAATTTTGCTGGAGGGTGAGATTTGGATCAATGAGTAATAAAGGGTGAAATCAAAGGTTAGATGTAATGATTTACAAATTGATTTGAAGGAATAATTTGGGTATTGGAACAAGAATAAGGATCCAAGGTTGGGTTTAGTGATGTGGGATGGAATAAGGTTTAATTTGGATGAATGATGGGACTAGAGGATGGAATAAGGTAAAATTGTATGGATGAGTAGGACCAAGGTCCTAAGGGTTATGTCAATTTAGGACGATGGATGGAGATTGAGGTTTTGGAAAGGATTAGTTTGATGGAATAAATTTTGTGAGGTCTATCTGTGATTTGAGTGAACTAAGGGATGTACTAATGTTAGTGGATTAAGGAAAATATGGATGAATGAGTGAGACTAATGTTTAATATGGATGGGCAAGATTAGAAAAAAAGAGTTCTTAAGGTTGAACTTATATTTTATATAGGTGAAATGATTGGATACAAGTACTAAAGATAAGAATAATCTAAGGGTGGTTGATGAAGTGATGAGGACAAAATACTTGAGGCTTTGGATGATGTGAGATAATAGATGAGGTGATTAGTTAATAAATCATAAGGTTTAGAATGATGTGAGGATGGTTAATGAAGTGATGGGGACAAAAAAGGCCCTATGACTTGAGATAATATTAGATGATGGATAATGTGATTGGAAAAAATTCCTAAGCTTTAGGGATAATATGAAGATGGTGGATATGATGAGTAGGGAAAAATTCTAAAAATTTGGAAATATGTCTGAATGGTGGATGATGTAATAAGGAAAAAATTTCTAAGGCTTGTAATATTTTTTTATGTACAATAAAAGCTAAGGTGAATTCATAAATGGGTTCAATGGTTACATGGATTGTACATATATATTTTTGGGATTGTAGTGGATGAGGATTATGAACAATGACTAATATTTTTAGAGGATAGTGTATATGGGCTAGGTAGAATGGACTAAAACCTTGATTAAGATTATGGAAAAATGGGGTATGAATGAAAATGGTGAACACTCATAGAGGTTGAGACATAAATATACTAGAACACATAATCCTTGAAATATGAAAGCATTGAAATGTGAAAGTGCTAAACTATTCAAATGCTAAGATGAGAGAAGTGTTAGGCTAAGGGAATAAATAATCAAAATATGCAAGCAATGAAATAGAAAATACACTAAAGTCATGGATGTAGTAAAAAAATGGAGGTGTACAACATAGTGTGAATGCATTGATTTATTTTAATTATTTTGGGAAATGATGGGCTTAGTCATTAGTACATTTTCTATTGCTTTTCATACACTTTCAGATGCTTTACATATATTTTCTAAGTACCTTTGAGATAATACTTCTATAATATGTTATCCTTTCACAACATACTTTACAACTTTGAACCTAGTTTGTCGATATAAAATATGGTGATAATATTTGTAGTATTGCATAATTTAAACATGAATATGTGTGTATATGAATGTGATTATGTGATTTAATTATGAAGGTTAGCTGCATATGTATGTTGTGTGGATTAACCTCTCTACAAAAAAACACGTGGTAACAAGAATGGAGCATTTGTAGCAAGAACCAAAGCAGTGGAACGGGGGATTAGTGGAGTTCAAGCCGCCTAAAGTGCAGGAAGTTGTGGAGCTTAACATGAGCCATCAAGGAAGGAATAAATGTTGAAGAAGGATACTTATTCTAGAATTTTGAAACATTTTCTTATGTGTCTCACTTGCCAAATTGTTTCATTGGAGTTCTAATTTGAATAGGTCTCTCCTTCCTTTTCAGTTAGAATGAATAAGTCAGTCTTAATTTCATATCCTCGTATCTAGGAGTGGGATTAATGATTACAACTAGTTAGCAGTTTGAATAAGACTCTCCCTATTTTTGTATAAGGTTAGGGGATGAGTTCATAACAAATTTATTATGTTGTTATAAGTTGTTAGAAGTTATTCATTTTCTAGTTCCAAGTTATCCAAAAACATGTTGTTGAAATGCAATTATTGAATACAATCTGCAAGAAGGATTTTGTTTGAATATCTGGGGATATGCAATGAATGGAGTTGTATGTTACATGGATGTATAAGAATTTGAGTTTTATTTGGTTCTAGGTTAAGTGAGAAAGTCCCCTAAGCTGGCCACTCGAGGTACTGCTCTTCAATTCATTTATTTTATTTTTCATTTATGCATTCCTATTAATTCTATTTTTATTGCTTTATGAATGTATTGGAAAGTGAAGTATAATAGCTCTTACAGTTGATTATAGTAGTTATTGTTCATGAAAAGATGTGTAATTAGTGAATCATAGCACTTCAGAGATTAGAATTGGTTATTTCATTATTTTGAATAGTTTTGGATTGATTATGTACTTACTTGTCATTAGCAATCACCTACAACTTATGCTACAGGTACCCACAACGATTAGGTTCTATAACTACTTTTATTATTTTTGTGATTTTGTAAAATTTTGATGCAAGAGCATCTACCAAAAATAACCAACATCAGGGGTATTTTTGACCCAAGCAACAACTGGGAAGATCAAATTGCAAAACACCATTGTTTCATTTAACTTTTCATCAAAATTCCATACAATTTCACTTGAAACTTCAAGGCTATCAACAAGCCAACTCACCAAAATAGTATTACACACCCTAATAAGATCTAGACACAACTTAACCAACATCCAAATGACTGAACCACAACAATAACACCTTTATAAAATGAGAACCAATCACATCTTTCATTATTCACCAATTTACCATTCTTTGTAACTTGTTCACTTAAGGAAAAAAGACCATCACTCAGGCATTCTTGATTCAAAACTATTACCAGATTCCCAAATCACTGTAATCATCACCATTTTAATTGAAACAAACCATTAACATACTCACATAACACTGTTCTATTGGATCCTTTTATTTTTTGCAGTCAAAACTCCATTTTGCATATAAGGTTCATCTTGCTCATATCATCAAAATCAACAAGCTAGCCTTCTAAACTATTCCCAAAGCATTTAAACATCTTTACCAACATTAATTAGTCATTTTAACACAAAATCAATCCCTCAAGTCACCATTTCCAAAAATTCACTCTTCATAGCAATCAACACACCATACTTCTAGTAGGTCAACCAAACACCTAATCAGGTGGCTCTTTTTCATTCACTTTGCATTTCTACAAACCCAACACATATTTAGAAACCCATTTCATTCTAGTTTCACATACCTCAAGAGCATGCATACTTGTTTTGGAAAATACATGGAAACCAATAGGTTGTTCGTTGGCAAAACACACCAATTAGCCCAAAATTACAAAGCAACCACCATTATTTCATCTTAAAACTATCAAATAACCCCAAGAAGCATTAAAATAGGTTTAAAAACTTACATTTCACCAACCTTTACAAATAGATAGGCCCATTATTGCACTGAACAATAAAACCCTCATTATATGCTTTTGAAGACTTCACAAAATAGGGGTTTGTTAAAAATACCCTTCCCAAACCTTTTAACACTTAGCCACTACTTCAAATAGGTCAGAATATGTCTACACACACTCAAGGAATTATCTACCAGCCTTCATGTAGACTTCTTCAACATCTACAACCTTGAAACCAGCCAATTTCATGAGGAAAACTGTGTGTGTCCTGAGAGGATAGTAGCCAAATGTTGGATTCTAGACTTACCATGCACATTTCAACACACACCAAACTTGAAACATCTAAGACCAACCTACTCCACTAATCTACAAGCTTTAATTCAGTGGTGTAGTCATTACAAACTTAATGGACTCAAAATCCCAATATTGGGTTGGAGACTAGTATGCAAAGATTGGATTCAAACTAGTGATTTATTGAATTAAATCCCCTCAAAATATATTTAAATAAAATCTACTACTCTGCACTACTTGAATCAGCAATATTTAGAGCCTTAAACCACTACAGACTGTACAAACTAAAGAACAACTAAAAGAAACATTGAAATTAAAAAATGAGGTACTTTTATTGATAATAAATCTTCAAGAATACAAAGTCTGATCTTTTGCTCGCCTCAAAAATTATTTTATAGATGTTTCCAAACCATTAACTTCCTTTTCAACTTCTTTTACCAACCCATCCCTTCATTTTTCCCACAAATACTCTTCATCTCCTTGATTTTTGCTCTTTTTGCATTTTTACATAATTGGCAACTTTTAGCATTTTTGCAAATTTTGTTTTTTTCCATCTTTTTGACCACCTAGTGACCTATAAAAGACTCAAATACATTGAAATTGACCTTTACATGACCTTGTTACATTGCTTTATACTTTAAAACTCAAATTTTATAATTTTTCCCTTTGAAGGCATTCAGTGAACAAGGTGCACCTACACCAAATTCTAGCAAAGTAGAATAGTTTGAATAAGTTTGCATAGGATAATATAGGTGAAAAAGAGTCCATAAAGGAACATATAGTGCAATAACATCATAATTTTACGCACCTTGGTTGATGATTTAATGTATTCTTAAGCAATGTGAAGTGGATTGTTCATCCAATTAACCCTCTGAATTGAGTATTGAGTAAATTCTACCAAGTTTACAATACATTAGCTTATAATCTACATTTTTGGCACCAATGATGGGGATGGTGCTATCGAGTGATCAAGGGAAAATTCTAAAATAGTTAGGTGGGTTAGCACAATAACATCAAAATTCCTATGAAAATAACAAAGTACAAAGGAAGTGAAGTGAAGACAAAAGGGATGAAGTTACCCTAAGTCTCCACCTTCCATGATTAACCTTTGTTACACCTCCTAGCTTGCAGATAAATAACAATGCCCTCAGATTTATGTGAGCAGCTATGACTAAAGACTAAGCCCTATGCAAGTGTTGAAGGATTTGCAGAAAATAAAAATAACCCTACAATGGACTAAAATGCCTATGACTGTAAGTGACTATAACCCTAAGTTGACAGCAAATGGACATAGACTAAGAGTGCAAGAAGTTAAGAGAGCAAGAGAGCCAGGAGAACCAGGAGTGCAAATGAGAACAAAATTGCCCTTTTATAAAAACTGCAATTTTGAATGTGTGGCCAGGATGAAAAGATGACCAGAACCCTAGGATCAATGATCAGGATTAAATGCTGCTGTGCACATTAGGGTTAGGTCAAAATTAGGGCAACAGGTAGGAATGAAGGGTCAAGATTGAATTATAAAATAATTCAATCAATGGTCAAATTAAATGAGATGTCAAAAGTCAAGAATTAATTTGGAAGATAAGGCTGGCACGGACAAAGAGGTTGCTGGAGAAATTAAATAATAAAATTTATTTACTCCAGGTGACTAGTAAATAATTAAATAATAAAGATATTATTTAATTATGGAAGAATATGACAAAAGAATTATTTTGAATTTAAATAATGGTTTAATTCAAAATTCAGGAGAATTGGCTAAATTAAATAAATCAAGTCTATTTAATTTTAAAGAGAGAAAAAGCTAATGAATAATTTAAATAATTAGGATAATTATTTAATTATAGTGGGAAGTGGACAAAATTAAATAAATAAGAATTTATTTAATTTTTAGAAGAAGGGGATTTAATTAGTGACGTAATTAAATAAATAAAATTTATTTAATTAATCAAGAAGACATAAATGACAAAGGGAAATTAAATAAATTATGAAATTTATTTAATTAAAGGAAGACTTAGATAATTAATGACGTATTAGATAAATAAATACTATTTATTTATTTAATAATCAAGGAGGAATGAATGGCATGAATTAATTAAATAATTATGAATTATTTAATCAATAGTCGAATGTGGACCAAGGACATAATTAAATAACTTAATTATGCTAGGACGAAAGTGGTAAAATGAAGCTTGCAGGCCTAGGTCATTTTTAGGTGTCTACATTTTGCCCCTCTTTGTCATGATGTCGCTTGTTGCATTGTGACAAAGAAAATAAGTCAAGAATATGCCCCAGTGAAGGTACGGAGTATTCCTGCCCCCTCGGAAAATTTTCAAATTTTGGGTCGGCGCCAAAAAAATTTGCAAAAGGTCCCGATAAATCAATTTGATGGCTAGAAAAACAGCGGCGCAGTCGGTTTCAGATTCTGACATGTTTAAAGCAACTTACGGGGAGGTCGAAGGGGCGGAAATGAGCCTCCAGTATTAACCGCGGTTGAAAAATGTCATTTTCACCCTATAAATAGGAGGTCAAAGGGGTAAAAGTCAATTCACTTTCACTATTCACCTTGCGAACCCTGAGAGCTCAGAGCGAAAGGCGCAGCAACTACGATGGTTATTCCAGTGACAAAGCACCGCGGAGAGATCGTGAGGACCTTCAGATGGCCAGAGGGCTCAGGACCGGCGGTATGTACCCTAAACTTGCTTTGTCATTTTCTCGATTTACGTGCTTTTTAATGCTTTCTAGGTTAGTCAACGGATGCGCCGCGACGCATATGCGTTCGCGTAAGCCACAATTGACTTCGCATTCGCCGCATTTGATGCGTCGCGACGCAAGTGCATAGAACAAATGAGCCGCACCGGCGGTTTGCACCGCATTCGATATTTGGTGCGACGCAAGTGCTTAACGGAATCACAATTGACCGCTCAAAAGCCGCAATCGCGATGTTGCGACACAACTGATTATTTCAATGCCGCAAGTGAAATGCCACGTCGCATTCGCAATGTGGTGACGCAAACGCCTAATTCGCGACGCAAGTGTATTTAAGCGATGCACTTGACTGGTTCAGATGCATTTGATTTTTTGAACGACGCATTTGTTTATTTCCGACGCAATTGCATTTTTGCGACGCATTTTCCTGTTTTCTTACTTTAACTTGTTTTAACGCTTTCATGCTCTAAGTTATTTTTTGTGATGGTCAAAGTTGTCCAAAAAGGTGCTAATGAAGTGTTCATCTTTTTGCAGAGGCAGCTTGCCCCTATTTACACGAGGGAGAGCCAACCGAGGACCTTTCGGTTTGGCGATCAGCTAGGCCCACGAGAGCGGCGACGATTGATGAGACTCGGCTTATTCCATGTTGCGTTCATGCCCGCCATTCGGGCGAACAGGGGTTTGCTGACAGTGCTGTGCGAGAGATGGCATTCTGAGACCTGTTCCTTTCACCTGCCGACAGGTGAGGCTACAATTACTTTGGAGGACGTCTACCGTATTCTCTAGATTTTGATTCAAGGGGAGCGGATCATGTACGATCCCCGTCATGGCGAGCAAACCTTCCAGGCATACTACCAGGATCAGGGTGCCGGACTCGGCATTGAGGGTTACGAGATCCATTGGGATTTCATGGCAGATCATTACAGTCGCTTTGATGCATTTTTGGCGACTTTGATTGGTGGGATTTTGGTACCTGACCGACGAGGACACAGATTTCCTATTGGTTGGGGGGATGTCATGGTCGGGATGCGGCGGGACAGGACAGTTTATGCATGGGGTCCCTGTTTGCTGGGGACACTTTATCATCAGCTACATGACATTGTGTACAGGAGAGGAGAAAGTATCTCCTGTGGGACCACACTGATGATGATCTGGGCATGGGATCGTATTGCCATATTCCGCCCTCCTATCGACAGACCACAGCTAGCCGCGGGGATGCCTTACTCTTACTACTATGCCAGCGCATTACAGCAAACCCGCATGGGTGAGACAGGGTGGTGGCGGCATCAGATTGATACCATGGTGACCTTCATCTGGAGACCCTACAGGGATTGTGAGGCATGGGATGATGAGGTCGATCATCTCAGTTTTTGCAGGCAGTATCGATACCTCATTGGCTGGATAGTATAGACATCGTTGAT
>VDFB02090671.1:0-22815 GCA_007258455.2 Sequoia sempervirens
TCAAATGGAGGGAAAATAAAAGTGAAAATATCAAAATGTAGCTCTACAGGCTAGGGGCGCCTAGCTTTTCTACTAATAATATGACGTTTTCGACAGTTGTCGTCTTCACGAGATCTGTTCAAAATCTTCTTAGCTACGCAGTGAATCCAACCATCAGCCCTCAAGATTCATCAAACACCCGCAAATGAAGAATCAGCGTAAAATGTTGAAGGATAAAGGCAAGCAAAAAAATGGCTAAGTATGGAAAAATGCACCTTCCTTGAGAAAGGCGCCCTTCTACTGGAGGTCTTAGAAGCAGTTTTCTAGCTTTGTCACTCCCAGGAACATCTCTTCCAAGTTGTTCTATCTCAACAATGAGATCATCGGCGCAGGCATCGAAGCAACCCAACTCCCGGCAGCAAAAATCAAAGTGGAACGTTCTGTTGAAAGTTAAAAATTGCAAAATCATTCTCAAAAGTGCAATTGTGCCCCTATAGGACAAGGGCACCCTTGCATTTGAGGTCCTTAAATCAACTTTCAAAACTTGCACATATAGTCCTCCTTTGCGGAATTCTTCCAGCTACGCAATGAATCCAGCATCTAGTCGACGAGAGTCATCATTCACCGGCAGTGGCAGATTGAAGCACGGAGAGTCAAAAGCGAAAAATGGATTAGTCTAGTGTCATATGCACCCTTTCGGAAAAAGGAGCCCTAGTTTTTGAGGCATCAAACTCAATTTCAATCTTGATCCACCTTCACAATAAATGTGTCAACTCAACTTCAAGATCACTTGGGCATCCGGAATTTAGGGTCAAATAGAGGCAGTTCGTCACAAGGGAAGTTGAAAATCTTTCAAAATCTTCTAACTTTCTCAAGCTTGGGCGCCAAAAGTCAAAGTTTGACCATTTTACTCTCTGTTGTGATTTTTGCATGCTACCTCTTGCATATGACGTCCAAAATTAATGGAGAACTTCAGTTCGCGATGCATGCACAAGGATTAACTCAATTAGGGTTGGCGGACCTAGCTAACTGGTAGTACCACCTCCAAAATGCTTATTCATTCAAGCATAGGCGTCACAACTTCATTATTTCTTGCAGGTTGAAGCCAAAATCAGCTATTTTCTCTCCAACACCTTTTGAAGGATCAAACGAAGGCCATTTTCAATGTTCTTCAAGGTTCTTTGTTCAGGTTGCACAGAAGAATGATTATGCATGCTTCATATTTTCAACACATGTTTGGCAGACTTCATCAAATTGGGTAGAAGGAGGCGATTTTCTTGAAGATATACAGAGGCAAAAAATAATTTCTATCTTCTCCTGCTCACATTTCTTCTATCCTTGTCTTAGGTTTTCTCTCGAATGTCAAAATAAATGGCAGTTTTTTACAATTTTGGTCATCTAGTTTCATTGAGCACAGTGTTGGCAGCAAAAACCCATGTTCCATATTTTTCGAGAAAATTGTCCTATTACTTCTCATTTTGAAGTACTGTGCTTTTTTCCAAAGATTCTTTTGCATCTGGTGAAAAAGTCAACTTTTCGAAAAACGGAGAATCTGGGTTTGATCAACACATTGGCGGCTACAAAACCCACATGTCAACTTTTTTCGGGAAAATTGCCCCGCTGCCCCTACTTTTAGGGTTTCAGGAAAAAGTCATCATTTCAAAAAATGGAGAATTTGGGTTTAATCAGCTCGCATGTGCCAATAAAACCCATATGTCAGAATTTTTCAGGAAAAATTGCCCCCGATACCCCCACAACCCTTGTTGCTTTTTTCGAAAAGTTTTTGCATGCCAAGGCAGAAGTCATTTTTTTGAATTTTAAACGTGGATTTGCTTAGAAATACATTCTCTACAAAACCCACGTCTCACATTTTTCATAAAAATTGCCCTTCGACAGGCTATTTTTAGCCTCATTAGAAGCTATTTCTAGCTTATCGGAAAAACTTGTCAGAACATATCCGTGTTTACAGTCAACAGGCGAGTTTTTTAGAATACAATTCACTCAAACTAAATTCAAGACCAAATCAGTCTTGATTCACGATTTCTTGAAGATGGCTAACACCAATTTGTGTCAAACGCATCTAGAGGGTTGATTCAAACAATTTGACAGGCGTAGTCACTCAAAGTCCACATTGTTTCATACCTCGTATAGCTAATAGCCTCCCAAAGCTAGTTTAGAAGATTGAATACCGTTGGAACTCTACGTGTGCAGCGAGTTCATGTGCATTTCTCACAACTAGAGTGTTCACAATCAAACTTCACGGTTTCATCATGCAACATTCATCCATTGAGAAGAATCAAGAAGAGCATCAAAAGCATCAAGCTATAGAAGAAAAAAAGATCATCACTCCAGTTACGGAGCCACCAAAGTTACCAGTTAGTGAACTGCCAGTTGAAGCATGCAAATATTTTCAGGATTGCTTAAGTTGTTGATGAGGCAATTAACAACTTCTTGGAGGAGTTGATTGCTTGTAATCACCGCCAGTGAACTACAAGATCAGGACGTCCCACCTTTTCAGGATAGACATTAGACACAATAGTTAACTTGTTGCTTCTTTCCAAGTTAACTCACTTTCCCACATATCATTGCATGTCTATTTTTGGAATCACCTATGTACATATGAAGTATTTAGTTTCAATTAACTGATATTAGTTATCAGCTGACTTTCATATCAATAAGGACTTGTGTGTTGCAAGGTCCAATTAGTTTAGTTTAGAATCGGTTAACTGAGGTAGTTTTTCCAATTAAGTATTAGGCTGCATGCATTTAGGTTTAGCAATAAATCTTGCATGCTTGCAAGACTCATGTTAACTCAAGGAGATTTTAGGGTTCCCTACTCCTTTGAGGTTCTATAAATAAGGGCACCCTTGCTCATTGTATTTTAACTTTTGTTGTGCCCACCTTGTCATGCAATATTGCTATTCTGTATTGGTTCACTTTGTTTAATATAAAGTTGGTTGATCGTTCATTTGTGTGATAGGTCCTTCATGATATTTGTTGTCCCATATTTATTTAATAAGCTTGTTTCATATCTACACCTCGGATAGGGGTTCCTCCTCCTTGGGAATTTAGAAATAAAGTTTATCGTTTGATGTTGTTATTAATAATCTTTCTTTCATATCTACACCTCGGATAGGAGTCCCTCCTCCGGAATTTAGAAATAGAGATTGTCGTTTAAGTGTTGTTTTCAGTAATCTACTTTCAGCCTACACCTCGGATAGGTGTCCCGCCTCCTTGGGAATCCTGAGAACTAGCTTGCCATTTGATGTTGTTTCCAATAACCTTCATTTCAGCCTACACCTCAGATAGGTGTCCCGCCTCCTTGGGAATCTTGTTATAAATTTTATCGTCAATCATTCCCACTTGCTCCTAAGTCCTCATGCTCTGTTTCTCTTGAGGAAATAGGATAGTTTTAGTGTTAGCCTAGTTGTAGTTAAGAATCTACAAAACCAGAAAAAAACCTTAGCTGCAATGTATGTAGTTTCTTAACCTTGTGCCTTTACCAGCTAAGTCAAAAAAGATAGGATTTTAGAATACTTTACTTTTTATGCATATCAGCAAAAGAGGGAGCTTCCACTCCTGATTTGAAGAGCAGTTAATACTGTGCATAGTTGTCCGTTGCCAATACACCCTCCAGAGGTGCGAATTGTAACGCCAACAGAATCCAAATTATTGGCATATCATCAAATCCAGGTTTTCATCGAGATCCTTGAAATATTTGAATTGTTTCCAAAAGAGGGTTCCAAATTAAAAAACACAAAGATATCAAGCATGACAAAATTTCAATAGATCCATCATGGTCAAGGTTTCAGCTTCAGGTCCTCAAGTTGGTATTGGCAAGATTTTTGTTAGATTCATGCTCATAAAATTTCCATGATTCTTCATAGGCTCTAGGAAAAGTTCATCATATTTTAAGGATTCAAGAGGATTTAACAAATTTGCAGGACAGTTATATTTTATTTTCAAAAATCACTTAAGTGACAAAAGTTCCTATTTTTCCAACACATTTGGTAGTTGTCATCATCAGTAATGGCTATATCGAATAGGCAGAGATGAGTAGCCTTTACTTTATTAATTTTTTTAGACTTAGTTTGTTTTAAAGGTAATTTATTTCGTCCTTTTGGTAGAGAGAGATAGGGTTGCTTTAAATTGGTGTTTTATGAGGAATATTTTATTATTATTCTATCCCTAAAAGCTACCTTTTGAGAAATTATAAATAAATGCCTTGAGTGTACAATTTGTAATGATAGTGCAGGTTAGACTTATGCTACAAAAATTGTCATTTGAACTTTGAAAACAAGTTATTGTGTATTTGTGAAAGTTAATTGATGTTAAGCCTATCTTGCAGAGATTGACATTCAACTGAAATTATTGCTTTTTAATATTTGTGATTTCATAAAGTAAATTGAATTGAGTAACTTTGTCAAACTTTGTATTGATGCTTGTTATTCATTGAGTAATGGCTTTGTATACCACTTAGAAATTTACTTCCTAGAATTTTGTGATGCTCATTCCTTTAATTATTTCCTATTAATGCTACTTTAATGGTCTCTACTTTAGCCAATAGTAAGCACTTGTCTATTTTCCCTTCAAATATTTGTGTTCTGTTGGCATTTCAATTCGCACCTCTGGAAGGCGGATTAGAAATGGAAAGCTATGCACAATTAAACTGATCTTCAAATTAGGAGGGGAAGCTCCCTCTTCGTTGATGATGCTTAAAAAGAATACTGAACTACTCGCCAATCTTTTTATTACGGCGTCCAAAACCTAACACCTCTGGAGTGCAGGTTTGTACGGAAGCTATGCACCTGTGTAATGAGTGCTCTTCAAATTAGGAGGGGAAGCTCCCTTGTAGTGCTGGAATGCGTGGAAAAGAAAAGTAATCTAAGTCCTATCTTTTGTTCTTAGGAAGAGGCACAAGGTTAAGAAAACCAAGAACTTGCAGCTAAGGATTTTGTGGTTTTCGCGGATCATTAACTACAACTAAACTAACTACTTTAAATCTATCCAGTTTCCTCAAGAAAACAGAGCATGAGGAAATGGAGCAGGGTTTGACTATCAGACGATAAACGGGTATAGATTCTCAACTTGAAGGCAAGGTGGCGCATCTATCAACTCAATCTAGACAAGTTTATTGGTAACAACATCACACGATAAACTGAATACGGATTCTCTGCTTGAAGGCAAGGTGGCGCATCTATCATCTCAATCCGAATTAGTTTATTGTTCACGACAACACACGATAACCAAGTGCAGATTCTCTACTTGAAGGCAAGGTGGCGCAACTATCATCTCAATCTGAACAAGTTTATTAGGCACGAAACAGATTTATCTAAACTATGGGAAAAATTTACCATGACAATCGCATGAAACCCTATGTGGCATAACAATTGATCATAATAGTAAAGACTTACAAAACAAATTTATCATTACAATCGCATGAAACCCTGCTAATGGCATAACAATTGATCATAATGGTAAAGATGAAAACGTTTATCTCAAACTATGAAGATTCACCATTACAATTGCATGAAACTTCATAACATAACAATTAATCGTAATAGTGAAGACACATGAACAAATACCAAAAGAGCAATATTGAGGGAAAGGTAGGCGCAGCATATATTTCTCTCTCAAGCAAAAGTTATTTACAAATGAGCAAAAGCTCTTATTTATATACATCAAGGTGTAGGGAACCCTAAAATCACCTTGTGTTAACTACAGTCTCACAAATGCATGCAAGATTAATTATTAAACTCTAATGAAGTAAACTATACAGTTAACTGGAAAGCTACCATCAGTTATCCGGTACAAATAACCTAAATGGACTATGTGCAAGCATGCACGTCCTTATTTAAAGCAAAGTTAACTGGACACTACCTTCAGTTAACTGGAAACTCTAACCCTAACTCACATGTTGATAATTCCAGAGGCCCAGAGATAAGCATGTGTTAAGTCAACAAGTAAACTCAAGACTGAAAGTCGAGTTAACTGCTGCTCATGACTCAATCCTCGAAATTAACTGCAGGTTCCAACTGGTAGATTACTCCATGTCAACTCGGTCTAACACTTTGACCAAGAACTCATCGATCTCTTTGTCATAAGCGCTGGCTGTCCAAAATAGCAGTCACATTTCTTTAGTTCTCTGCCACTTTCTGTAATTGTGTGCATGCCATCTTTACAATCTTCAGTCGCCTTTCTGAAACTGGCTACAATCACTGAAATATTCTCTAATTTAGGCGCCATAGGTTCACCTTCAAGGCTGTCATGAATCAGCTTCTCGAACTCTGCTTGTACTTTGTCCAACTCAACATACATGCCATCTTCAAGAAGATAATGACATGGAATCTGAACAATGAAACCGCTGACAAGTGCAAGTACTCCAACCACATCATCCTTGAGTGAAAACAACTTGGTAGAAATCTTCTCACATATTTCCGTCCTGAGAAGGTGCTGCTCTCTCCAAGTAAAAACTTTTTCTTGATCCTCGACCAACTCCAAAGCATCATATGCAACTGACAACTGAGATACTAGAACACGATCCTTCGCCAAACTCTCTGCAACTGCAATCTCAAGTGACTGAACACCCTGACGAAGCTTATGTGCATCACTTCTCAACTGATACATATTTGCAAGAAGACACCGACCAGCAGCAACTAAACTATCAATCCAGTTGTCCAAAAGTCTGCCATGACTGACTAACTGATCCAGCTTTCGTTGTTCTGCAGGTGTACTCTGAGGAAGAACAGGTGCTCTATTCGGATTTCCATGAACAAGATCAGAAATGTACTGATGAAGTTGACTATTTTCAGCCTTGAGTAAGGCCTTATCTTCTCCATCCTTCGTGATGCGCTCTTCAAGATTATTAGTGACGATCTTAAGAAGAGTCACATCTGTCTCTCTAGTGGTCCTGCCAAGATTTGCCTTAGTGAATGTAAAAGTACTTAACGGCTTTAATCTAAGCTCTTGCCCTCAGAGAGCAGCAACCGATATGATTTCTGATTAAGGTCTTCTCAATATGCGCTTGTTTCTTTATCTTTTTTGATAGATCTTCTCGTGGGTTCACATTTCGGATAAATCAATTTGTCACAGTTCCTTCTCTTGTCTTCCAAGACCTCAGGCCAACAAGGCCCGAACAATATTTTTGAATTGAGGAAGGCTTGTCCTGATGTATCAACTCTAGGTCACGCGGGTGGTGTCTCGGGGCTCGGGAATCTGCTCAATAGAGTTTGTATATGGGGGCAAACTAGGAGGTTCAACATGAGGCTCGGCCTGAATAACTGTCTCTACTGGAACCTCGGGAACATTCTCAACTTGTTTCTGCTTCCTCTTACTGGTAGCTCTCTTCCCTGTGTTTCCACTGAGTCTAACCCCTTCAGGAGGTATTATAATGGCCTTGACTCTGGGTCTTGCCCTAGAAGTAGAAGGCAACGAAGAGAAATCCTTTGGCGGCTCTGCTACAGGAACTGACTTCCGTTTCCGTTTGCTCTCCAAGAACAACTTGCTAGTCTTGATAACTGATCTGGAAACTTCCTCGATAGAAATATTCTCCTTAGCATACCAATCAGGTGAGCGAAGTGGCTGCCGAGCAACTTGATCTTTGACATATGAATTGAGAAGAACTTCTCCATCATCATCTGATAGACCATCAACATCTTCTGATAGGTAATCAGAGAGCTGACCGATAGTGAGTCTACAATAATGACGACGACGAACCTCGAATTCATCTTCACAATTAGCCCAGAAATCTTCAAGTGCTGGCGTATGTGCAATCCCTCGCTCTAACCGATCTGCATAATGACCGAGAGGATCATAGGAACGCCTCTCAGTATAAGTCTTGAGTTTGAACCTTTCTATCTCGGTAGACATAAACCTGGCATCTGTTGCCGCATTGCATGTGAAAATTCCCAATGTGAATGGAAAATTAGCCGCAGTCTTATGACGACTACGAAGAAAGAAATGGACATGCTGCATCTGTCTGAGGAACTCCATAAAGATAATCTTGTCTGACGGATACCTTGGCAACATCAGGGGCTCTCCAACATATCCATAAACTCGGATGTATGTGAAAGTAGGGAACTAGATAAACCAATCCGCCCAAGTCTCCATCGCTGATTTGGCCTCGGCAGAAATACGAATGTGCATCTCGTTGTCAAGATCTCTCACGGTTCTCATGGAAAAGTGATCATTCACTGCTCGGAAGTCCTGCTCAGATTGAGAGAACTCCAACTGAGGATAATACTCATGAACACGCTGAACACCGAGAGTGCCATTAGTTTTTAGAAGCCTGTAGCTACCTTGAAATGCAACCAAGTAAACCAAGTAGGATATCATATGAAACTCATGATACTTGAGAAAGTTAGTAATTTGCTGATGTAAGCAATCACTAATCAACATAGCCCAGTCAAAGCGTTACGGCCTGTCAAAATTACGTGTCCCGGTCAAAACATCCATGAACGGAAAGTGCTAGCATCTGGTTGACCGGTAACTCAGTTGAGTAAAGTTATCAAAACAGCAACTTCGTCTTTAAATTCACCACGACCAACCTTCTTAGGCATGTTAGTCTTTTGAACTTTCAGCCACTTCTGAGCCACCTTCCTCTGCGAATGTTGTTGATCAGCATCCCATATCTTCTCACAAGCTTCAAGAACCACAGTAAAGTTATCTGAACGAGGAGAAATAGCAAAACATTTCTCTATGTCCTTTGGTTTGATACTGCAAACAACCCTCCGTCAAGCGATCGATTTCCAGCGTGAATGATCATAATGCTTGATGCAAGCGAAACGAACTCAAGATCGAAAGCTAGTAGCGAGAATGGATACTCGCGGTAATGACGCTCAAGATTCCTTAATGAATTGCATAACACCTCAAGCTGCTCGATTGACCTTTGGATAAACATGATTTAGGTCCGTATCTGAAGTCTTGGTGAAATTATGTGTAAGGACTGAGTTCACCTTGTAATCAATGAGATTGAACTGCATTTTGAAAATGGTGACTTTTGACTGTAAAGTCGAATATGCTTGAAGAACTTTCTGAAAAACTCTGAACAAGGCTAAAAATAGCTTCTAACAGAAGAAATTTTCGAAGAAATTCTGGAACATGGGTTTTGTGCACAACTGAATTCTGAACAAACCCAGATAGCTGGATTTTGGAAAAAATGTGTTTCAAGCCCACATGCAAAGAAATTCTCGGAAAAAGGCTCAGAGCTTGGAGAATATAAGAGACTACGGGCGATTTCCTCAGCGAAAAATTAAGGCGATGGTTTGGGCGCAAATGGAAATATACGAACTGAGATGATCGGTCTGATATGTGAATTTCTTTTGACATCGAAGAGTACCCTAAGGTGAGAAATAGAAGAAATAAAGGCGAGGAAGATGAAAGTTTAAACATGCCTTACGAAAAGATATTAACTTCTTCTCTGAGCTTGATAAAACACTGCATGCAAAGTGAAAATAAAGTCTAGAATCGCCTTCCTCTGAACAATCTGAACTCGTTGCTATGAAGAACGCTGAATTCGGACACCTGTAGCACCTTTAGCTTGCTGGTCGCTCAAGAAGAATATGAACTTCGAAGCTAAAGATGATGAAATAATGGACGCCATTACTGAAATATATAGATTTTCATCTTTGAAATTCGCACAAGGCAAGGAATCCATGAAAAGTGTGCTTGGCTTCTAATTGGACCTCATTCCAATTAACTGAAACTCGAATATGCTAAATAAATCGCCATGCATTAGGGTTTCCCTTTTCAGTCTTCAGTTGACAGCTTCATGCGACTTTGACTTCAGTTAGCAATCTATATCAAGTTCGCCATCCTTCACTCTTGCTTTAGATTCACAAATTTAAACTAAGGCATCCCTTTTGATAACTAAAGTTAGCAATAAGGAATTCGCTATATTTCATGCAATGAATATTCTAAAAATAGCAACCTTTTTGGAACTAAAGTTATCACAGAATGAATGCGCCACTTCACATGCTTCAACTCTAAAAATAACAACCCTTTTGGAACTTGAGTTGCCACTCTTTGCAAAATGCGTAGCTTCACTAATTATGCTTCATCAATAAAATCCTAAATATGGTGACCCTTTTGATAAGTGAAGTTAACATTCAAATGCACCATACTTCACTAATTTATGCTTCACCATTCATGCCGTCCCTTCTAGAACTTCAGTTGACACTCAATGAAGCGCCATATTCACAAAATCCTCACAATTGCAACCAAATTCGCCATGCATGTGGACTCCAGTTGACATTCAACGATAATTTTCAAAGTTAAATGAACATGCAATCAAGTTAACTCAACATGCAAGCGATTAATGAACATGCAAACTGGATTAACTTTCGACATCGTGAAAGATCACTCAACATGCCAATATCACAGGCGAAGATGACAACCCAAAAGCGTTTGAGTCTAAACAATTAGAACTCAAGTTAAAATCCATTCAACTCTCTTCCCGAAAATCCAACTTTGAACTCTTAAAGCGAGATTGAGACTGTAATTTCATGAAATTTAAGCTAAAACCTCTACTTGGGTTCTCTGTTCATCCTCGACCTTTGGTTGGTGACTTCTCGATTGACTAGGTATGTGTTCTGAGCCACGATAAAAAATTGATCAAAAATTACCTTGAGGCCCAGGTATCATAAAAGCTGACATCTAATGAAACCAAAATCCAGCGCCTTTTTCAAAGCTGCACTTTTCTCAGACTTAGTCAAATTTTACACTCTGCATCTCGAGCGGAGGGAAAATAAATCCTTCATAACCGGTTTACCGCTTTTTTTTTTTCAAGGCCCGGATCACGGGTTCTTTGTGGGCGTACTCATTCTAAGCGGCCATAACAGCTGCAAAGGCACATTTCCTAAGAAAATATCATCTGAGGAGTGAAAAACAAGGGCGCCTTTTTGAAAAGCTGCTCTTTTCATTCCAGACTTAGCCATTTCTGGAATTGACTAAAATAACACAAAACCTCCGACTGCAAGCTGCTGAGTCATCTTCTGATCCGGCGAAAATAGGCAACGGAAAGCTGAGCGTAACACGGACACATTGAATATCTGAGATCATCAAAAAGAAGGCATTAAAGACTTGAAAAGCTCAGGTGCCTTTCTGAAAAGGTGCTCTTTTGCTTATTTCTTTGATATTTTGACCAAGATTTGACCCTACGTTCGACCTCAGGTTCAGGCACTTCAGCAACTCAGATTCACCCACTGACGGATGCGTCGCGAAGCTCGAACAAAAGTGAGATAAACATCTTGGGTGGAATTTAGCCAAAAACCTACATTTGGCACCTCAAAAAGATGGGCGCCTTTCTCAAAAGCTGCGCTTTTCTCCAGTGTTAGCCAATTCTCGCTTCGCCTCGTTTTGCACTATATCTTCCATAACTTGCTCGAAACAGGTCCGTTTGACAAGCTTGATAGCTCACTGCGAAGCTAACGTGATGCTGGACAAATGTCTGCTGGAAGTGACAAACCCTAAAAACAGGATCTGGACCCCTAAAAGATAGGGCGCCCATTTGAGAATGTGCTCCCTTCTCCAGAGATAGAAAATTTTGGTGATTTCCATTCAGATTTTCATTTTCCTTGAATTACTTCAGTAACAGATTGACATTACACTGACACCAACTCCATATTTAAAAACCCCAAAAACGACCTTCTGACATCACTTTAACAAGATTAAGACTCAATTAAGCAAAATGCCTTAGTGAAGCAAAATTTTGGTTTTGGGTACAACATATTCTCAGACTAAGAGCACAAAATTATAAAACTCTTTGTGTCATAGCTAAGGTTTTCTCTTTTCTAAAACTTCAAACTACAACTAGGCCTACTCTAACGCTTCTGACAACTCAAGTAAACTCAAAGCTTGAGAATCAGAAGTAAACAAGAAATGATTTGATTAACATAGAAACTTATAAAAACTTTCTCCCCGATAACACCTGAAGACTCATTGTACTTATGAGATGTAAGCTGAAATAAAGATTATGCAAGAAAATATGTAAGACAAAATACTGAAAGAGATTGAGACAGTAGATCAAAGCAAAGTAGGCATAAGATTTCCTTCCTCAAATTTCCAACAGCAATTATACTAGACATAGATCGAACATGAACTAAACAATAATCTACAGCAAAGACAGGCTTGCAAACTTGCTCTTACACAAAGTGAACAAACATTGAATAACAAAGTTGCAGGCAAAAGTAGTCTCAGCAATTTGTTATCACAATAACAATTGAAAAGAAATGGGCAAGGCTGCCCTTATTTATACACAAACAAGGAGTACAGAACCCTAAACTCTCATTGCTTTTACAACTAGACTTGCCAACAAGCAAGCTTTATTTCTAAGACTAAACTAAAGATAACTAACAACTAACCACCTGCTAAAATCAGTTAACTGATTTAAAAGCAAGAAAAGCTCCAACTATACATTTGATATTTTACAAAGAATAGATATGCATGAATGAGAACAGCTAGTTTAACTTGGAAAAGGCATCAAGTATGCAAGACATTGGCCCTTCAATAAATTTGATAACAATCCTTACCTAAAGGGGTACCTAGAATTCTAGAAAAAGTATAATAAAAAGTATGAACTGGAAACATGTAGAGGGACTTGACCTGCAAGGGAGGTCCAAATTCCATGACCTGATCTTCTTAGATCAAAAACAATATTCTTTTGTAATCATATGTGGTAACTTCATAGCATGATATGATCTGAATAGATCAAACAGAATATTGTATTCCTGAAATTTTGATAAACTATATGCAATAAGAAAAACAAGATCAAAGGGAATGCAGCCCCCAATTGCCCCATCTAATCCAAATGTTGTGGTAGAAAACCATCCATTTTTGGCCACTTCTCATCTTAAAAATCAAGGTGAATAACCCACTGCAAACAAAAGACCAAAAGGACCTTTGGAAAATTCATTTCAAAATGAAAGTTGAGACATTGCCAACCAACACATAGCAAGATGTATTTGCGTAAATAGGTTGTTTTTCAATGTTGTTCGTTCTCCATATTGGAAAGAGATGTTGAAAACAGTTAATGAAGCTCCAAAAGGGTACAAGGGCCTGGGTTATGAGAAGGTGTGTGGCACCTTATTGGAAAAAAGGTCAAGATTATTGAAGATTCATTGCAGCCCATAGGGGAGTCATGGGTTGAGACAAGTGTGTCCATTGTTTTAGATAGGTGGAAAGATGTAAAAAATTGGCCCTTGATCAATGTCATAGCGGTAACCCCTAAAGGGGCAATGTTTTGGAGAGCTGCGGATTGTGAGGGGTAGGTGAAATATGGCCAATTTATTGCTGATAATCTCATCACAGCCATTGAGGAAGTGGAACCCTGTAACGTTGTTCAAGTCATAATGGACAATGCAAACAATTGTAGAGCTGTTGGGTTGTTGGTTGAGGAACGATACTTACATATCTTTTGGACACCTTGTGTGGTCCACTCTCTCAATATTATGTTACAAAATATTGGGAATAAAATTGATTGGATCAAAAAGTTGTATGCAGAGGTTGAGGGCATCCAAATGTTCATCACCAACCACCACATGTCTCAAGGCATTTTTAGATCATTTTCAAAATTGGAGCTATTGAAGATAAGCGAAGCAATATAAAATTTAACATTTTCATAGTTTCATTTTTTTTATTTTTAATAGGTTGTAGAGACCAGTTTCACCTCTAACACAATCGTCTTGAGACAACTTGTGAAAGTTAGAGAGGCACTTTCTAGCATTGTGATTAGCCAAAATTGGTCTATATGGCGACAAAACAACTATGGCAATGTAATAAAAATTAAGAAAATGATATTAGATGATTCATGGTGGGATTGTGTGGAGGATCTCCTTAGTTTCACCGAGCCCATTTTGAGCATGATTCACTATACTGACATGGACAAGCCTTGCATTGGAGAAATATATGATGGCATCAACTCAATGATTGAGAAGATGAAGAGCATCATAAATGTGAAAGAGCAAGACCATGAAGAGAATTTCTTCAAACAATTATATGCAATTGTTGAAGAAAGATGGAACAAAATGACCACCCCATTACATCTTGTCTTCGCCTTGAATCCAAAATACTACAATACTGAGATTCTTTCTATGCTATGAAGGCTTTCTCCAAATAGAGATTTTTGAAGTGGCTGAAGGGTACAAGGAAGCATTCCATAGACTTTTCTTTGAACCTGAATTGCGAGATATAGTCACGAGTGAGTTCATTGATTTTGTGCACTCAAACGGTCAAAGTATTGAGGTTCTTCCTAATAGATTTAAAAAGGATTCTCATACTTGGTGTTACTTCCATGGCCAATTCTTCCAGCACCTACAACCCCTCGCAATTAAAGTTTTATCACAAGTTTAACAAATTTTTATTTTTTAGAATTTAGTCCTTAAAATTTCAACTTTCAACTTTCAACTTTCATTTTCATTTATAATTTATTTATTTTTTTAGATTTTATTTTATAATGTATAACTTTAACTATTTACTTTCTCTTCATAGGTTGCTAGTTCATCTGCATCTAGGAGGAATTTGAGCACATATTCTTTCATCCACTCAGCAAAGCACAATAGACTGCACTCAAAGAATAGAGAACTTAGTATATGTGCATCCAAACTTGTGTCTCTTTTCGCACAAACAATATGACTACAATAAAGGGGACACAAAGTTGTGACTTGGAAGCTTCCATTTCCCAACATATTGCATATGAGGATTTCCAAAGTCAGCATACTTTTAGTGCAAGTGGCAGTGGCAGTGCCATTGTAATGTCCCCTTCTAGTTGACAGTGACATATCAGCAGGATTAGCCTATTAACGGCTCTCGTAGGCTAATGAGGCATGGTGAGAGAGTCATCTGGCAGTCATTTGGTGATTACTTGGCTCAGTATTTGATTGGAGTAAGGTTTTCCATCATATATCATTATTATTTCTATTTATGGAAACCTTATTTTATAATTTGATGTTCAGATGCACTTTATTAATAATATTATATTTTTATATTTTTATAAAGTGCAAATTAAATTAAAATATATTGGAACATTCTAGAAGTCAAAAATAATATTATTTTGTTGAGGCCGACCTCTAGAGGAAATGCATAAATAGACCTTGAGGTCTCTCTATTGGGCATCCAGATTTGATGTTGATGATTGGTGATTTCTTCTTCAGCATTTGTGGAGCCAAGTGGTCTGCAAATAATCAATTGATCTTTGGGAACGAAAACTCCCATTGATTGCATAACTGAGGGAGTGAAATACCTCTTGAAGGGTTGCAGATTGGAGGTGATATTTCAGTCACTTCATTGAGCAAAATTTGTGGCCAAGGGCCAATTTTGAGGAGTACGATTTTGGAGAAATATTGTATCTTTCTTGGCATAGAATTATTGCACTCTAAGGTATTGAAAATTGAAGAGAAAGATTAGATTATATTTCCAGTATTCTGAAGCTAAATCTGAAGCACACAAGGACGCCATAAAGAGGGACGAATTTGTTTGTGGGAGCTTTAATGTACATCGATTAATTCCTTGGCTTGGTGCGCACTCATCCTTGGGTCATAGCGATCCTATTTGAAGCAATTAGAAGCTGGGAATATTTGGAGATTATTTATTTTTGAAGATCAGGTCAGAACAGGGGCGAATTGCTTGTGGAGTTCAAATTGGAGATTTTTGATTAATACTCACTCATGCTTGAGCGATTTTACTTGCTGCTTGGGGCGCTCACTTCCTTGGAGGCCAACAATAATATTTGATGCATTTTGGGAGCTTGGCAGACTGGAATTTATTTTATATAAATTATTATCTTCAGAACAGGGGCGGCTGAGTCTGCAGTTCGATTTGGGCTTGAGGAGTCATCATTTCATTTGGCATTGCTTGCTTCTTCAACTAGAGGAAAGGACGACTTCATTTCCAGGTTCTTTTGAATCAATCTTTGCACATACTTGCATACTCAGTTTTCTTGTTAGGACTGTGATTGTACTCAGACAAATATATTGATGAACATGAGATGTAATGCCAAGGGTCTTGGCTATTTGTTATTATCATTGTAGTGATGCATTCATAATAATAGAGGAGATATAAGTTGCTGATTACAATAGATATTCTTGCACATAATTTGCCAATGATAGTATGTATGGCAAGTGTTTAACATAATGTCAACTCGCTGTAGCTGTACATTGCATTCCTAGTTTCTTATATATTTGCATTGAAAATCCAAAAAGAGAACACCATATTGCATGTAGATCAGATTATAGATATTGTAGAAGTGTTTAAAGCTTTCTATTAATCTTAGCATCCATTTCTATCAAGAAACTTCAAACTGAAACACTATATCAGCAAGTTACAAGGTTGCACATGACTTGTTTGACAAAATTTCAAGCAGCAAATTAGAGTAAATTGTGATCAGTTTGAGCAAGGCTCATTACAGCCATTGGCACTGCTTGTGGTTCATCTAAAGTTCCTACATCATCTAATGTCAATGATGATTATGATATTGATGATTTAGAAAATCCATTTGATGATTAAAAGTGTTGAACTTGACTTATTATTTTAATATTGAACTTGAAGTTTGAACAATGAATATTTATCATGCATGTTTTAAATGACATTCAAGTTTTATGTTGGTTTTGTTGTTTATAACTTTATATGATGCTATGTGATATTCTAATCTTAATTCATGCTTCTAGGTTGCATATATATATTTATGATTTTTACATTTTTTTTGTATGGATGAACCCAACCCCCAAAACAATTTAGCCGAATCCACGAACCAGATCCATGAACCTGAACTAGGAATCATACGAAAACCAGCAACATAGCTTGAAAGTGAAAAATGACAAAAAAATCAATTTGGAGGGTTTTCTAAAAAAAAAACCATGCCCTATTTTGAAAAACCAACATGTTTTTCATTTACACACATTTCAAATGCATCTTTTTAATTATAAGCATTTTTTTCACAACATGAACTAGGTTTGACTAGTTTATTTAAAAACCTAAGGCAAAAAAGTTGGGATGACACGCCAAAGATGACATGTACATTTAAAAGTGGAGTGCTTGTGTTTTTCGCATTTTTTGTTACTATGAAAACGTATGTCTCTTACTTAAAGTATCCCTCCCATAAAAGTTTTTGCTGAACATTTGGACTTTGTTGTACCCAAAATAAATTTTTGCTTCAATAAGGCATTTTCATCAAAATGGTGTAAATCATGTAAAATTGTTGTCAAAAGTCCATTTTAGGTCAAACAAAACATAGGCTTTTTGTGGGTTTGCATGAAGGAAGATACTTGCAAATTTCTGAAAATTTGAAAATTAGGGTTTCGTACCCCTGTTTTTAGGAAAACCCCTAAAAATAGGACCTTTCCAGAATTAGTTGAAAATGATTTTGATACGATAATTCAACTTCACGATCACACTGCTCAAGTCAAAATCACCAAAATGTTTGTTTTATTCTAGTGGGTCTGCTTGATTTTTTTAGAAGAAAAGCTAGGACCTCCATAGCCATTAATGGCAGATGGCCAATAGCAGGTATCAAAATCTAAGCCTCAAAAGCTTTAACGAAGAATCCATGGCGAAAGATGCTTGAAAAGATGATCTGCGACGGAGGGGATTTTCAAAAGTGAAAAATGCTGAAAATATTCTAAGTTTGGAGAATGCACGCCTTGCTACAAAGGAGAGGCTATGCAGTCAAATGCCTTTGCCATTTTTCAATCACCCGTACACACAGCATGGTGAAAGCAATTGCTACAGTGAACGCGTTTGCGTCGTCGACAATGGTGATCAAGTCGGTAGAGCTACAATGGCAAACACGAAGCATGAGGAGGTGAGAACTTCCAAGGAAATGATGAAACTACAGCCAAAAGCACCCCTACTAGCCAAGGGCGTCCATGAATTCAAAAGATCAAAGGCAGTCATCAAGTATTGTCTAGATGGTCATCTCCTTCGTGATTATGTTGGCTTTCCAACGCATCATCAAGCAGGTTCACTTGATTCATCAATCACCGACAAACGAAGGCAAAGTCAGGAGACGCTAAAAGCAAGTATCATTAGAAATGGCAGTCAAACATGGAAAAAGAGCCCCTATAGCTCAAGGGCACCCAAGAACAAGATGATCCAAATGTCAATTTTTGAGAAATTTTATCTTCAAGTGATCTCAGCATCAGCTCAGCTTTGCAACAAACCTATCCGCCAGTCTACGAGACACATCAAACAACGACAACTGTTGACCATTCGAGCACACAAAATGGAGAGTAAATTAGTGCACATCAAGCAAAAAGCACCCCTACTAGCCAGGGGCGCCCTTCATTTTGAGTCACTTGCTAAACTTTTCAGCGACTGCTTTCTACAAGGCATCTTCTCAACATCCTTTCAACTTCACGACCAATCCAGTTGCAAGCTCATGGGACTGTCAAGCATTCACAAACGAAGATCAAGCAGAAGCACCGAATGCAAAGGCGAGATGAAAGACCTAAAAGAATTGGTTGTGTTAAGGAAATTGCACCATCCTAGAAATAGGCGCCCAGCTTTTTGGGCAATCAGATGCAGTCTTCAAGCTCCGTAATCTCCAGGAAGTCCTCCGTCTTGATCAATCTCAACAATGACACTGTTAGCAAATTCAACAAATAAATCAAACATCTGATAACGAAGATCAAACTAGGGCAATTCATGAAAGATTGTCAAGTAGAAATTACATCACAAAAGATCAATGGCGCCCCTGCACGGGAGGGGCACCCATACTTTTGGGATCACTAGATCAACTTTCAAAACTTGCAAGGCTAGCCATTCTTTCCAATACTGAACTGGTTATTCATTCCACATCTCAGCACGTTCACCGAAATCATCAGTCATCAATGATCTTAGATCAAAGCACTAAAGGTCAAAATGGAAGAACTGAAAAGCATCCGAGAAAATGACTAAGTCTAGTGAAAAATGCACCCTCTTTGGAAAAGGCGCTCAAGAATTTGAGGCATCAAATTCAGCTTTTAAGCTTTGCAACTCCTGAGCACACTTCTTCAAAGTTGATCCAACTCTGCAATGAATTTGTTAGCAAGACTTCAGGATCGATTGAGCAACCAAGATCAGGGGTCAAAAAGAGGCACTTCGTCACAGAAAAAGGACAAAAATCTTCAACTCTAAAGACTTGGACGCCTAAAGTCAAACTAGGCCTAGGTTGACTTGAGTTAAGATATTTTAAAGCTCCTTCATGCCCAAACGTCCCAAAATAGGTGGAGATAGTTTCTGTTAACTGCCAATCACAAAGGTGATTCCCCCAATCATGGTTTGGACGCCTAATTGATGCTTGCAACTCCAAATCAATATGTATCAAGCCTAGGCATCCATTATTCATTATTTCTTGTAGGTTGAATAGCTCAAACACCAATATTTTATCTCCAACATCATTTGAAGGATCTGACAAAAGCCAGTGACAGCGTTCTTCATGTTGTCAAGAACAGGTTGCACAGAAGAGCAGTATATCAGAGTTTGCATCTCCAGGCGTGATTTTCTTGAAGATTCAAAGAGGCAGTTTATAACTTCCAAACTTCTTCCCCTCTTTTCTTCTATTCTTGTCTTAGATCTTCTTGCATGTCCAAGTAAACGGCGATTATTCACAAATTTGACCTTCTAGGTATGATCAGAACAACAGTTTCAACAAAACCAACGTGTCAGATTCTTCTAGAAAAAGTTGCCTTGCTGCCCCTTTTTTTAAAGGTTTCCAGAAAAAGTTGCAATTTCAAAAATGAAACAAACTAGGTTTGTTCAGCTTTGAAGCATCTACAATACCCATGTGTCAGATTTTTTTGGAAAAAATAAGCCTCTATTGCCTCTGAAACCTCTGCCCTGAAGGGCTTTTGCATGTACAAGGAAAAGTAACTTTTTGGAATTTCTGACATTCTGGGTCCATTCTGAAAATTACTCTCAACAAAACCCACGTCTTAGAAATTTTCATAAAAATTACCCATCGGCGAGGCTATTTTTAGCAGTTGCAGAAAAGTTGTCTGAACAATATTGTGTGCCCAATCAATCTTCAAGGTTTTCATAATGCAATTCTCCCAGGTCGAATACAAGATCAAAACGGTCTTAGTTCATGACTTCCTAAAAACGGTTGACACTGATCTGCATCGGGCACACCCAGAGGTCGATTTGGACAAATTGATAGGCATAGGCACTCAAAGCCCACAGGTTCCATATGGTTTCACCTTGTATGTCTAATAGCCTTCCAAGGCCAGTTTAGAGGGTTGAATACCGTTGGAGCTCGACATGTGCAACGAGCTCGTGCACATTTCTCACATGCTAGAGTGTTCGTAGTCAAACTTAGCAGTTTCATCATGTAACACTCTTTCATTAAGAAGAATCAAGAAAAGCATCAGAAGCGCAAAGTTGCAGGAGAAACAGAGGTCATCACTCTAATTACAAAGCCACCAAAGTTGCCAATCAATTCCTTGCCAGTATCAAATGTAAAGATGGTGACTACGTGAGTCTCGGTGACGTGCAAATGAAGTTTCAAGACCTCATCCGTAGCAGTTTCTGTGGTGACTCTGTTGGCTGCATGTTAAGTCTAATTGCAGTCATGTCAACAAGGTTGGATGACATAGTTGCAAAGAAGATTGGATATCAAGAGCAGATTGTGAGTGGCGAGGAGATGTTGCGACGACACGTCATCATCTTGCGCAATATCAATTGCCCAGATGTAGAGGCAGTCAACGACTAGTTAGAGCAATTATTCACTCGAGGTGATGAGATGTAAACACCCAGTTAGGATGTCCTATCCCTCCAAAATAGCATTTATGACAATAGGAGTTAACTTGATGCCCCTTTCCAAGTTAACTCACTGTCCCACTAATCATGCATGTCTATTTCCACTAATTATGGATGTCTATTTTGGATTTCCACTAATTGTGGATGTCTATTTTGGAGGCACTTTTGTATTTGGAGTTCCCTTTTAGTTTAGATTCAGTTAATTGAAGTAGACTTTCCAGTTAACTATTAGGTTACCTACTTTTAGATATAGGAATAAATCTTGCAGATTGGCAAGAACTCATTGTTAACTCAAGGAGATTTTAGGGTTGCCTACTCCTTTGAGCTTCTATAAATAAAAGCATCCTTGCTCCTTATTCTTTAACTTTTATTACTACACAAAATTGTTGCGCCATTGTGCCATCAAGCTTGCAAGTCAATATTTGTTCACTCTTGGATGAGAGTTATTTGGTTTGATCGCAATTGTGTATGATTTCATACCTTTGCTGTCCCAAATCTTGTTAAATCGTTAGGCAAGTTTGAAGAGCCGAAATCAAAAGCCCGAATGTACAATTTGATCAAAGTTCCAAAGTTATCAACATTTGTTTTATAATCTATTGTTTCAATCCACTTCAGGACCCGAAGCGCCGACACCCCACTCCTTAGGAATTTGGAATTAATGGTTTCTCGTTTGATGTTGTTTTCTTGATCTAGATTTTTCCAGGCTTCAGACCGGACATGCTGTCATGAGTCTGTCCCGTTAATGAATTCAACGTGATACAGTTTTAAACTGCGGGCGGATTATCATCACCTCCTTACAAATCCCGAGATTCGCTCACATTTTGTGCGCTTGCGTAAGACCTTATTCCAGCGTAGATCCTGAAAGTTGAGCCAGTTGTTACAGAGGCCAGTTGCTCCCCGAGTGATTCCAACATTCCATTCCGGCTCCTATGCTCTACATCTATTTGTCTTGAGGAAATAGGATAGATTCAAAATTCAAAGCTTAGTTGTAGTTAAGATCTGCACAAACCAGAGAAAACCTTAGCTGCAACGCATTGTGCTTTATGCACCCTTGTGCCCTGCCGCTGAGTAAAAAGATAGGAACATTAGTTTACTTTACTTTTTATACAAACATCAACAAAAAAGAGGGAGCTTCCCCTCCTAATTTGAAGAGCAGTTACTACACACTGTGCATAGCTGTCTGTTTCCAATAAGCACCCCAGAGGTGCTAATTGAAACACCAACAGATTTTAATTAACTCAAATTAACAAACTCTCTCAACCATACAAGTACCTTATATTGTGTTAATAACATTTGATTAATGTCTAGCTAAACTTTATTTTGTCAATCCCATTAACCTTACATGATCATTAGTCAGTTTAATACTACATTAGTAATTAACAAATAGACAAATATATATTTTATTGTTTTCAAAGAAGGATTATATGAACCTGAGTTTAGGACCATCATAAATGGACCCCTTTGTAGAATTCAATTGATGGCTGTCAAAAGGAATTGATCTTATCAATCCAAAAAAGCTAGCAAAACCTTCTGGGTTCATACATTTTTTATTCCCTTCTTCTGAAGCCAGATGTAAACTTAAGCATAGTTCACGATCATGGTATAAATCCAATTGCCCTTGCCCTGTAAAACCAGTAATAATATTCAATGTTCATTAACAAGGGTATCAAACACTAGATGTGTGACAAGGAAATAAATTTGTAGGCAAATTAAACAAACTCCATTCACTATAAATCTTATAAGCAGCATGTTTGATGATAATGAAGCTAAATTTTGAAGGAGATTAAACCATCTAGTGTAACAAGAGTATAAAATATGAGCTTGTACTATAAGAGGGTACCCCTTATCAGTTGTGTTCATTTTATGTTATAATTGATGAACCATAGAATTCACAAGATGATAAAAAACTAAGCTTTTATATTAAATCACGGAGGAAAGATGGCACTAATGACCATTCAAGACGTGAAAGACTATAAATGGAAATGTATAAAATATATTTCTGGATAGAAAGCCAGCAATCAGTACCATGCAGTACCTATGCTATGGTCTCAATGTTTTTGTAAAATTCAAATAAACAATGGACATTTATTGAGACTTACCTACACATATATT
>VDFB02090672.1:0-15512 GCA_007258455.2 Sequoia sempervirens
TATACATATAATTTTGTTTAAAATTCATTATGCATAAATGTGAATTAGATAATAGGATGCAAGTGAAAATTGTTTCTTTTATTCGAAGTTTACAGAAATTAAGTAATTTCATACCCCCTAGATCAAACTCCCCTTAGATCACACCCTCTTTTGTGGATCCTCCATAGAGTCTCTTCCACTCTTATCCACATGTTGAAAAATTCTAGTCCATAACTATTTTCTATTTTTAAGGGATGAATGAAGTTATTCAATTTTTTTTTTTATAATATGTAACCCCTGATATTAGCTTTGTAAAAGGTATAATATATATTATATATTTTGTTTTATAATCAACATATATTTTGTATCAATGACCTTGTTTCAATGCTAACAATATTATTGATATATATGCAATAAGAAACGTGTTAATAATAAAATATCTAATAAAATCTAAAAAATATTGTACACTAGATATTGGAAACTTTATTGATCTATGTATAAGAAATTATGAATTTTTTAAATTTGTCATTCAAGTTGTGCATTACAATATACTGTTACTAAATTAAAAAATATAAATATACTATTTGTTTTATTGAAAGCTAGTTAAATATGATATATATAATTTTTTACAATAAATAAATAAATAAAGTGAATCTAGAACATTTCACAAATCATTAGTTTACATTGTTATTAAATCATTGAAAATTTATTTATTATAATTGATAGATTGTGATGAATGTTGAAAACTGTTGTGGTTAGCAACTGAATACTACCAAAAAGTATGACACACTATTATGCTATCACTCATTTCTAATTAAACTAGTTGAGCAATTAATTCTATTGGGTGTGTAATTAAGATTGATTAAACCCCACAAACCTGTTTATAAACAATCAAATGCATTAGGGTTCAAGTAGCCTTGAAAATAGAGAAATAAACTGATTGAATAATGAGGTTGATTGGGTGCACAATTATTTGACAATTGAGTCTAAATAAATCACATAAGACTAATTACATTCAACTAACATACATTAACTATAAAAGACTAATTCAAATGGGCCGGGGCGGGAATGGAAGCATGCCCTTGCATCGACCATTAGACCTAGGCATGCATAGAATCTTATGTTTATTTACTTGTCTCATATTGCTCTAGTTGGAGTCCACGTGGTAGGGATGATGGTGATCTGGCTAACAACCGGCTATACGATTAAAATGAAATTTTAGCGTTGAAGAGTGTGGTGCTTCGCGGCTGTCTGTTAAGCGGTGGTCGCGGGGCGAGCCATTGGGAGGTGGTCTGGGCAGCGGTGCCCCTGTGTCTACGGTGTCTGGCAGAAGGAAGGTTATGGGTGTCGGCTCTACGGCCAAAGCCAAGAAGTTTGTGGGTCCCAAGCATGGGTCTTTTGGCGGATTTATCCTAGTCAGGAATGCCATTTCAATGAAGCTAAAAGATGAAATAGTAGAAGAAATTGAGGAGGTTGTTGTTGACCTTTCCCTTTGTGGGGTGATCTGTCGGTTCAAAGGTTTTTGGCCTAACCTTCCTAAGCTGCATTCCTGGATCTCCAACAAATGGGAGCCTTTAATTTCGGGTAAAGTTCATATTTATCCCTTGGCTAAGGGATTTTTTGTAGCTAAATTTAACAATGCTCAGGACATAAATGTTATTTTGTGTGAAAAAAAATTTAGCTGGGAAGATAAATTTTTGTTGATGATCAAACCTTGGCACTCTGATTTCAACCTTGTTTTTGAAACTTTTAACAAATTCTCGATTTGGGTTAGATTGCCTAATCTCCCCCTTCACCTTTGGCATGAATCTCTTCTGGAGGAAGTGGGTGATGCCCTTGGTGATTTTTTGATGGTGGATGAAGAATCTTCTGACATTTTTCATTCCACCTATGCTCGCATACTGGTTGAAATAAATGTTTCAAAATGGCTGCCTGCTGAGGTCCTACTTAAATCTTCTAGAGGCTCTTAGGTCCAATCTTTGGATTATGAAGGGATACCCTTCCGATGTAGACAATGCTTCAATACTGGACATGTTGCTGCACATTGTGGATTTGAGAAAAAAGCAAAGATAGCTACTTGGTGGAAAGGTGCTTCTCAACAACATTATACGATTGAGAAGAAAGCTGACCAAAATAAAAAAATTTCAAAGGTGGTTGCTTCTGAATCACTGGGTCTTGGGATGCCCCCTTCAGTCGTCTCAAATGGCGGGGTCGCTAGGGCAACCCCTATTGATTCAAAGACTACCTTTTTAGGTGAAAGTGCATCGGCTTCCCTTTTCGGCGGCTCTTCAGAAAAGTCTTTATCTGTGCAAAGGAATCAAGATGAAACCCCAAATAATTTGGCTAGTGGCTTTCATCATCATGAAAGTAGTGTGTTGGTTTGGCATGGTAAGGCGGCGCAAGTGGAAGAAGGTTGGATCACAGTTAAGGGAAAAAAAGATAAATCCTCTAAGCCTTCTTTCGACATGATTCTCCACTCCCACAAGAAAAGTGTAAAATGTAAATCTTAAATGGTATTGTTTTGGAGTTGGTCTTTTTTGCTGGCTACATGCTGTCTTTTCTGCAGCCTTGCTCTTTTTGTTAAAGGATTAAGGTCCCTTCAAAATGTTGTTTTTTTCTTTATCAAAGCTTATGTATATATAGAAGGTCACTTTCTCTCATTTGTGAATAAAAAAAAGTTCGATCTCCTCCATTAAGTGCGAGTTCTACAAAAAGAGTAGTGGAAATTCATATAGGAGCAGATTGTGAGTCTATTCAAGTGCAGATTGAAGGGAAGATTATTAGTTAGTGTTACAACCATTGCTGGTGCTGTTTATTGGCCTTATGTGTGGCCTCATTGTAAAGAGACTTGTTGTCATTACTTATATATATAAGAGATATATTTGTTGCTGGGTTTTTCTCCCTCAAGAGGAGGGTTTTCCTAGGGTATCTGCTGTGTTATTATGTTTGATTTTGAATTAATTTTCTGTGCATTAAATATGATCATAAAACTAACAGTTGGGCCTCATTTCTCGTTTCATTTCTCTGAAGTTGCACTTATAGGGGTAGGGTGAGGGGTGTGTCAATGTATTAGTCATATTGGATATATTATATCTTGTGTGATATTTCACTTATTTAATAAGTTTACTTAAGATATTAAGAATAATTAATTTTCTTGATTTAAGTAGTTAATAATGATGTGTTCACCTTGGTTTGAGGTATACAAGTGCCATCACTACCTCATCAATTCATGATTCATGGTACTTATGTGTCACTTTTGCTTAGTTGTGGCCACCTCTGTTTGAGTTACATTCGATTAACTCACCTCTTGATTGAGAGTTAATTAATACCTTTTGAATTTGTTTTTGTTAATTTCATTCATCTAAGAGGTCTATATGTATGTAACTCTTTGTAACTTGCTTCCATAATATTGAATATAAGAATTCATTATTTTTTTCTTGGTTTTGTGACATGTTTATAGGCATTTTTTTGGGTAGAATTTTTGTTCATAACAAATTATAACAAACAAAAGTCATTAACTTGGAGAAACCTATTTCACTTGAAAACTCTAGAAAAATGTGAGTATATTGCATTTATAAATCTCTCCAAAAACATTTATAGCTAGGTCTAAGACTCTTGGGTTTTATCAACATCAATAAATGGATACACTACTTTGGTCCTCTATAGCCTCTCAAGAACCCTACAACCTTGCACTACAACTTGCAAGGGTAACTCGTAAATATGCATAAATTCCACCCAAAATCATCCTCTTGCTCTCCCTTATGCTCAATTCTAGACTACCTTGCATTATGTTACAAAGCCCTAGGAAATTCTAGAAGTTGAAAAGATTGAGTTAAAAGAATAAAAAGTTACATCTTGTGACATTTTTCTGAGCTTGGGTGAAACCATCCCTTTTATTAGAGAGGTGGTTTCAAGATTGTCCCAACACTTCTAAAAATAACTTAAGCTATAACTTTGCATACAAATTCAAAATTAGGTGCCATGTTTTTCGAAATTGCATGATTTTTTTAAGAGGAATTAGAATAGGCAAAAATATATAAGTAGAGACAATTTTGGACCTACAACAAAGAGTGATCTTGCGTAGAGTAAAGAATGAATTTGAACTTTTTATGGATCAAAGTAAAGAACAAGAGAGTATAGTTCTAGTGTGGATAGGAGAATATTATGTAGCTCCATGACATGGACAATTAATTCCTTTACAGTAGATGGGAAACACACCAAATTGTTGATTCTTATTGCGCCAAAGCAAAGATAGAATCATAGCTAATAGGGAAGTTGAGGTCCATGAATTTTGCAAGAAATGGTCCTTGAAATTCATGGACCTCAACTTCCCTATTGGCTATGATTCTTTCTTTGCTTTGGCGCAATAAGAGTCACCAATTTGGTGTGTTTCCCATCTACTGTAGAGAAGTTGAGGTCCATGAATTTCAAGGACCATTTCTTGCCAAAGCAAACCTCAAGTAGAGCAATTGAGAAAACAACATATGAGGAATAGATGTAGAACTTCTTTGAAGATCCCAATAAGAAAAAGAAAAGTGGATGCAATTGTGAATTCAGGATCATAAAATAATTTGATTCTTAGAAACTGTTGATGAATTGTGATAAGATAGTAATCTCCATCCTCTATGCTTAACCTCTGTCCCTTTAAAAAAGTATAAATATTTGTTTTTAAATTGTTCATGAAAGGATACAACTTTAGATGGATTTCCAATAACTCTTAGATGTATGACCATTTACATCATAATGTTTGTGATGATTATCATATTTTATAAAAACAATGGAAGTATCACTCTACCTACATTTCTACTTATTATTGGAATTATAATGTGAAGAGATGACAAACACTTTTTAAATCTATATGCAAATATTTGTCTTGTGAACATGCTTAATTAATGTCTCTATTCTTCACCACAAAACAAGCATTAAGTGACTATGAACCTCTAAAATATAGTCGATTAAAGTGTCAAGTTAATTTGGACATTTTTCTTGTGAATCCCATTGGTATAATTTTGCATTTTCCCTTAAATAGTACCAATTAATAACACTATTGTCTTCATATATATATATATATATATATATATATATAATCACACATTTGTAATTTGTATCAATTCCGTATAAATAAAGAGTAAGCATATGTTTCAAACCAAATGAGTAGATGACTATCCATTATCAACTAAACAAAAGAAATTATTTGTTCTTCACCATTATTATACAAGCTAAAATATATCCTAATATGAGACAACTAATAGTCAAGTTTCTCATCACTACCTCTTCCTCATAAGGGATAATTTCAATCTTTGCTCTTGTAGAAATGGAGGTGTAAGATTGGAATAAGAAAACTTATATTCATAAGATTAGAGATTATTGTTTCTTAGGAGTTGAAAACGTAAGAATTGACTATCATTTCGTGAAAATAAAATTATTTGAATTTTAGGGTGATTTCTTTTGCACTATTTTTAAGGGTATGAAATTCTACACATTTGTGCAAAATCCATACACGTATGGGATGTACAGGTCTGCGAAGACATCTGCAAATCACGTAGGAAGAAGAAAAAAGTTGGCGAAAAAAACATCAAAGCAGTAGCTAGAAAACAATTGGTAGTTTTTTTAAATTTTTTTTGACACTGGCAAATTATACACTAGAAAATTCTTTAAGAATACTTAGGGGAATATTCTTCAGTCATGTGTCTTGCATTGTCACCTCGGCTCAACTCCTGCGTCGCCTACCCTTTGCCCTCTCGTCACTCATCTAGCGGCATTGCCTCAGTTGCAACCCAACCAACCTCTTTCTCCCCCACCTCGGTCATGTGGGTGACAAGGGCCAGCAGGAGCGGCCTAGGCGCTAGCACCCAATCTACCATAAGATCAGGTGCTATTTTGTTTAGCCCCCTATTTGGTTCCAAGGCAAGATTGGGCAAGTTTTACGAAATCAGATATAACTTGGGCATTTGATCTCTATTTTTTGAAAACTTTATACTGTTGGAAAGCTGGTTTCAAGCTTGATCCAGTGGAGCAGGTAAATTTTCCATATTTTCTCTTGATTTATTCTTCAGTAGGCCTCTGAAATTAGATCAAACTATTTTTGCTCATAACTTTTGACTCGAATAATAGATTTTCACGATTCAAGTGGCATCCAAAAGTTGATTAAGTCCTCTTTATAGATCTCAAGCCTATTTTTCCAAATAATTAACCAATTATTTGTTATTTTAATCAACTCTCAAATTTTCCTTTTTGGTTCTTTTTTGGAAAACATATAAACATGTCAATTTTTTTGTGATCAAAGGGGAATTTCATTGCATTAAGGGGGTCTATACTACTATTTCAGTTCATTTCTATAATTTTTCATCATGGATCCCACACATATTGCTCCACTCACTCCATACAACTATTATGGTTGGAAAAAAACAAATGGAGAAAAATCTGAAGAAATTAGAGCTATACAGAGTGATAATGGGTACAAAACTAGAACCTATAGGTGCTACTGAGAAGATAGTGGTTTAACAGGTGTGATAAGGCTTTTGGGACATTATGCATGCTTATGTCTCCCAATATTCTCTTTCATGTTGAATCTTACGCCACACCTACTTAGATCTGGACTCAATTGGGGTTTTGTTTGGGAAGTAGGATACATTGAGAGGATTTCAGTTGGAGAATGAGCTTATCAGCTCGACTGCTCGTGATTTTGATAGCATCTAGGACTTCTTCACCAAACTCATGTCTATTAGATTGCACTTGGTTCCAGATTCAGGAGGCCTTCACTTGATGATTTTGCTACATCACTCACTCAAAAGCAAGCAAAGTTGGTACAAATGGGTTCATTGAAGTCTTCCAAATTATAGACTCTTATTGGATTAGTAGGCACTAGAGATCCAAAGGCTTCAAATGGAAAAAGGAAAAAGAAAAAAAATGATTCCAAGTCACATGAGCAAGCCAAGGAATCAAATTCACAGGATAACTTTGATTCTTCCTCTTCTAAATGGGACTCATCTAAGAAGGATTGACCAAAATGTGCATATTGCACAATGATAGGACATGATGAGCATTAGTGCTATGCAAAGTAGATTGATGAGTTGAAGCATCTTCTATAGAAGAACAATATCCTTTTCTTCCACTTCACAACCTTCATATTTTGGGTCAACCATCATGGCACATGGAGTAGACAAGATGAAAGGTCATGCTCTCTTTGCATCCACCAATCTATAGTCTAGTATATGACTTTTTGATTGAGGAGCCTCACATCACATGGCTTCATCTTCGAGTATGTTCTCTTCAAAGGAGCCTTACACATTTGCACATATTTTGATGGGGAATAACACTTATATGAGTGTTACTAGGAAATGATAAATAGATATTGATAATGACACATTTAATGATGTACTTTGTGTCCCTTCATTATCTTCCAATCTTCTCTCCATCTATCAGATTGCACACAGTGGGGTAGGTAAGACAATAGAGTTCACTCTCGATCTAATGCTCATTGGAGACCTGCACACTAGAGAAATTCTTGCAGTTGGGACAATAGATCATGCGTCTCGATTGTATGTCTTCTCTCATTTTCTGTAGATGAGCTTGCACTACCATTGACTAGTCTTCACTCTCATGCATCTAGAGTGGATCAAATATTTGAGAAGTTTAGTCACTTGAACCTGTGTACTTTCATCATCCACCTTGGTTCATGATACTTGTGCTGAGCTTCCTTCTCCCACACCTCCTACATCTTCAGAGATCAATTCACTTTAGGATGATGTTTATTGTCTTCCCGATTCAACTTTGTGGGATGACTATTTTTACTAGATTAATTGATGCAGTTTAAATCATAATATGGAGTTACAATTTAAACCACTTGTTAACTTTGGTACAATTGTTTACGATCATTTCTTAACATTGGTTTGTATTTGGGTTATTTTCCATAAAATATGTTATAAAAATCTTAATACCTCAAACTCGTATCATTTTAAAAGATCTCCTTTAATATTACATACATGCCCATGAACTTCCTTTAGGTTTAGTGAGAAGGTTGAAAGGAGCAATTCACTCCCTTCAAGGGAGACACTTTTTCTTTTTAGTTACATTTATTTTGTTGAAGGTGAGAAAAATGGAGCTTTGGTGTAATATTTTAATATCCACCAAAGTAATCAAAGAATCAAAACTAAGTTGACAAACTTGATGATATATTTATTCAAGGTTAATAACTCATTTAGTTGGATGTATTAGCTTTTACATATATGAATTAACTTCGAATCTTTCAAAGATTTATATATAGTATAATCTATTAATTTATCTATACATATGATTTAGTCTAATATTCTATCTTATAGAATTATATACAAAATTTAGTAAGATCAAACCTACAGTGATATTTTTGTGCTCTCAACTTGTTAAGGGTTTGAACTTAGGTCTTTGTCTTTGCATGTTTTGTCTTTGACAATCAATTCAAACCAACAAACTTTCCTTGTACTAATGTTGCCTACAATTTCCATGTCATGCACTTGAGCCCTTCTAGAACATACTATTTTAGAAAGAGCTTATTAATTTAAGTTATTTAAGTAACTAGTATATTATAATAGGAAACAAAAATTTCAAGATCCAAACTTCAACTATTTCAAGATTATATTAAAATATACACATCCTTTGTTGTTCCTACTCTAACCATAAACAATAGCAACATGTAAACACATAACTATCAAATTTATCCATTATTACATACAATCTTCTAATTTTATACCTATACTTGCCACAATAATTTTTATTTATTTATTTATTTATTTTTGATGATCCAGGGGTATCCCCATTGTACTTAGTACAATTGCGACTCAATCTAGCGATTCCAACTGTACCTTGCCTCAGGGTTATTTTTAATGCCAAGTTGGGGTACGAATGAGTGAGTTGAGGAGAGACTAGTCCCTTGGAGACTGGGGGTCGGGCCCTAACCGGTCCATCATGGTTAATCCAGGTGGAGAAAATCGATCTCAGGGCCTATATGGGATGACCTAAAGCCCTTAACCAACTACAACACCTGTTCAAACTTATACTTGCCACAATATTATACACCTATACTTAAATAATCATTTTTCACAACCCTATCAACAACTTAATTTATTATAGTCAACATTATTTTAAAAAAATCATTAATACACTCCCCTAAGAAAATTTTCAAAAATGTCTACATTTAGGTGCCCTACAACCTCAAAAACCTAAGCTATAGAAACCTCTACTTTTTCCATAGGGGTGCCATGTCTTTGCAAGCATAGTCCCCCCAACATGGGGATTAGCTAAATAGAGTGTAATGATGATGATAATGACCCCCTTAAAAGCCTATCCCCAAACATAGAAAATCATAGCCTTTTTCCATTCATATAGTCCAAACCTAACCAAACATTATTTAAAAAAATAGTCCCGTCTGAAGAGACAGCACACAAATTTCCCGTTATTCTACAAGTTAGGTAAGCGTATATTTTCGGGCCCACCTCCAATGATAGTGGAAGCAGCTGTGGACAGTGACATGTGGGCCCCTGCCAGCTTGGCATCGTCGCAATCGAGCCGAAAAGCATTATGACGTTCATTGGCGGCATGCATGGCCTTTATAGCTATGACGTGTGTCACTTCAGAGGGGCCAGCGTGTAATTTTTTAATTTTTTTAATTTGATTTTCTCCATGTCATGTTGACTCCATTTTATATGTAGCTTTAATTTTAGAGTGAAGATATTTTCTTCCCATTAAACCCATCATTATATGTAACTTTGACTTAAGGAGTTCAATTTTAATGTAATCGTTATTATTTTTAGATTTATATAAATATTATCTTAATTAATTTGGTGGGGTGAGGTGGGGTTGGGTCAGGTTGGTGGTGAGGTGGCGGGCGGGGCGAGAGGGTAGAGGTGGGGCGCAAGGGGGAGGGCGGGCAGAGGTTTAATTGGTCTAAATCTGGGTACATATTGGATTTAAATTTGTGAAGTTATAAATAAGACATTACATTTCATTCCTAAAAGAATTTAAACATTATATCATAGGTATCTAAACTATGATAACTTACTATTATACTACACAGTCAAATTAAATTAATATTTACACAAATCTCACATATCTTTACATTTTATAATAACATTTATATAGATCATGCTATATGATCTAGAAAACATAACTTGAACAAGTTTTTCCCAATACTTATTATAAATGATGAAAGTGTTACATCTATAATCAAATGTTGTATAATTCTTAATACTACAAAGTGTGAAAAGTTGAAATGTCATATGAATTGTTCTTAATATCATATAAATTGCTCTCTCCTAGCTTTAAACATACAAAACACTTATGTGCAACAATCAATTGCTAATATTGAGAATTCTCTTCGAAAAATGGCTACCTATCAAGGCAAAGGTGCTCAAGTGCATGTCTGAGTCCAGTGAATCAAAGAGGGTGACTATTCGACAAAGTTCTTCTTTCAATATTTGCAACACAAACACAAAAAGGAACATGTCTTTGTTGAGAGTTTGCTTATTCTAGATGAAATTGTGTGTTAGTTTTTAAATCAATGTTTCGGATCACACTTCATAATCCATCATCAAGATACAAAAAGAGTTGTAGGAGAAGAATAGGAGATTCCAAACCAAAACCAGTTATAAAGGAGGAGGGTGAGGGGAAAGGTTGCACGAGAATCAAGATGACTCCCTATTGATGTCTTTGTTATTAAATCTATTGATGGCTCCCTATAGACCAACTAAGATGTCATTTTGTAAATCTTCTACAAGCATTGCAGAAAGCTTTTTATGGGTGACTCTACTAGTGATTGCTTCCTCTTCATCCTTCAGGAAAGTGTGATTGGTTGTGTCCCCTAGAAAATAGACCCATAATACATTAAATTCCTTGACCACAGGTTCTTTCCATAGAGGAGAATGACAAAGCCTTTCAATGCATGGTGGTGAAAAAAATTCTATGAAGTAATGGTTTGCTCGTGGAGTTTTGTAGAGCTCTCTGGCCCCATATTCAAGAATAATTTTATAATGTTTACCTTCAAGGAGTTGAAAGTAGATCTTTGGGTGCTGTAATTAATCAGGGCTTGATTAAACTCATTTCCAAAGGAAAGGATGAAGACATTGTTAATAGATGGAAACATATTACCCTCCTCAATACTTATTACAAAATTATGACTAAAGTGCTAGGTCATAAAATCAAACAAATCACTCAAGATATTGTATGATAGGTGGGAAGATTGACTTCCTATCAGGGAGATTCATCCTTAACAATTTGGTTTTTACTTGGGAAACTATTGAATAGGCACAAAAAACTACCCAAGATGCTTTATTTATTAAACTTAATTTTGATAAAGCTTATGATCGCATTTGTTTCCATTCATCTTTAAAATATTAAAATGGCTTGGCTTTGTCCCTACATTTTGCAAATAAATCGATATGATATTCATGGATGGTAATGTTAGAGTTGTTGTTAATGAATTCCTCTCTCCGCAATTCCTTCATAAAATCCATCTACCAAAGGTTGCCCTCTTGCTCCATCTCTATTTTTCCTTAAGGTTGATGCTCTTGGCTACCTTTTTCAACATGCACTCTCCAGTAAACTTATCCATGTTATCTCACTACTAGGTAATATTAAAGCGATCAACTCTCACTTTGCTAATGATAGCATGATTTTCATCCAAAATTTAGCTGAGGAAGTGACTCCCACATTAGATACATTGAAGCACTTTTGTACTGAAATGAGGGAAAGGTGGATACCTTAGGATTTGACTCTAGGGTTTAGGCACCTTTCCTTATTTCATATAGTGGGGTTTGTGGTAGCGAGGGTTTGATGAATTTTGACAAGGTATAAGACTTACTTGTAACTTGAAAGATGAGTCAACTTCCCCTTGACCAAATCTGGAATGAAATTGGAAATGAAACACAATAAAATGACCAGGATAGTGATGCGATTAACTAGTTTGATGCAAAAACAATAGATCTGAGATATCATAGAGAAATCTAGACTTCAAAAATGGACTAAGCAGAGTATTGTGCACCTGTGATATGAATTTGAAGCTAATTTTTGAGGACCTAGCCACCCTGGCAACTATGTCCCAGTATAGGAATTTTGGATCTGATTTCATAGTCCTCTGATGCCATATTTGAGCCTTCTTTTTCCACTTATCACACTGTTGGATATTTCTATAACTAAGTTTCTATTTGTTGTCAAGGTGTAGGTTTGAATGCAATAATGAATAATTGATCTTCAAATTTCTCCCAATCTTCTTTAGATCCGAAACCTACACATTTAAAGAGAGGAGAAAGGTTTTACCATTTAGGGGCTTGCCTTAGTCAAACCCCATGTTAGTGTTTCCACTTCCATAATGGCAATGTCAATGATAAGGATAAAGCTTAATGGTAAAGGAATGATGAATCAACAATGGACTACAACTCACCACCCAAAAATGGCTTCCTTGAAGGATTGAAGTCATACAAGACCTCCTCAAGGCTTTATTGTTGTTGGATTGATTTTCTTGAAGACCTACACAGGTTGGATCTCACAAACAATATGATAACATAAACACGAAAAAACTCACATACAATTTGACATGATGCTTGGATCTTGAATTGTTGCAATAAATATTCTAATGATTGCTCTTGACTTGCATGATAATGCTTTTGACAATAATTCTTGCTCAATTCTTCTTGTTTCTTGTTAGTTTTCAAATAGTGAAATGACTAGGTATTTACACATAATTGTTCTAATTTCCTAAAAATTAAATCCCGATAGCCAAATTTGGACATTGGAAATTCAAATAATAGAATGCCACCTTTGACATATTCAATTTTGGAGGCAAAATAGCGGGACTTAGTCGCCCTAGGTGGCTAGGTCCCAACACTATTTTGTGAGACTTAAGGTGTTAGGGAAAAAATATTAAATGAATGCATTGGTTTTCTAAATGCAATTTGTCAATAAATATTAAAATGGGTTGTGAAATGCATAATTTAGGAAATTCACTATACAATTAGGTCCATGCACTTAGGGGGAGAAAAATATAGTGTGAAATTATCAAGGGTGACAATTTACGATGCTACATTTAGCCCCCAGTTTAGTGAGAGTATGAACTCATGCTCAGACTCACACTAAAGTAGAAAATATGTCAAGAGGGGTTTGATTGTCCAAATGTTGAAGAGATAGGATGACAAGGAATCTAGGGGGATGCTCAAGCCCTCAGAATTCGGGATCCCATGGAAAGCCAACATAAGCACAAAGGAACACACATATATGTAATGCAACAAGACAACATACACAATGTCAACACAAAATGCAAAGCGTATGAATACATATGAACTAGCAAGCTGCATTATGCTAGGATCCATACCCAAAGGCGTTCATGATTCATGGGATAACCAAGTTTGATATTTTCTAAGTGAGTCACAAACCAAAGGAATCATAGGCTAGTGAAGTCTGAGCCCCTAAGACAAAGTAGCAAAATGAGAAACACACAAGGACTAGTGAGGACCGACTTTCACTATGTGTGTACCCATGTCAACCATACCAAGAATTATATTCCTTGATAATTCTGATAAGGTGCTACACAAATTATCAAAATGTTATGCCAACACATCACTAAGTTCATTGTGTGTGAACAAAGTGAAGTAAAAAATGCCAATGTCAACGCATCACTAAGTTAAACACGTGAACAAAGTGAAGCCAAAATGCCAATATCAACAGATCATTAAGTTTAATATATGTGAACAAAGTGAAGCAAAAATGCTAATGTCAATGCATCACTAAGTTTAGCGCATGTGAACAAAGTGAAGCAAAAATGACAATGTCAACACATCGCTAAGTTCAACGCATGTGAACAAAGTGAAGTAAAAATTCCAATGTATGCCCCCACCTTAAAGTAATTGCTAAACACCATGTAGAAAGAAATTGCTTTAAGGTAGAAAAATGATAAATGTCATGTGATAAAGGTCATGAGAGCTTATTTGGAAAGACGTATGCCAATGATATGTTTCCAAATGAAGCTACCTCATGATAAGGGGTTGCCCCCAAATGCAATACAACAAACAACATATAAGATGAACACAAGAGGGATCCACAGATCTAGGGTTAGTATACATCTTTGCTACCATAGTGTAAATGAGCTTAGAACTGACATCATTCCCCAATTACTTGTGGAACAATGAACACAATGGAAGCATTACACATAGAGAGAAAAAAACTTTTGGGTCAACATGGAAGAGACCTAAATGTCTCAACACTTGAATCGTCCCCAAAATGAAAACACAAGACAAAAATAAAATACAAAGTTCACAACATAGAGAAGAATGGAGATACAAATAGAAGAATGTCAGAACATATTTGTTTCCTTTGTATCCTTGCGCCAATGGAGCAACAAGGGTCCTCCAAAGGAAACTCACAAACATAAAAACACACCAAACAACACAACATGGGAGATCACATCATGTGCAAGAAAATATAAAGAACACAAAGCAAACACAAAGGAGTACCGCACATGTGATTCGATCTAAAGCAAATCATCTGCATCCCAGTCTTCCTCATCATATATGAAAGGAAGACAACTAGCCAAAGGGACTACAACAAGTGTTGTACTAGGAGCATCGCCAGGTTCAACACATAGTGGATCACTCTCATCAAGAGGATCATCACAGTTGCCCCCACCTAAATCCATAGACTTTGAAACAACGAATATAGTTCTTTATGCACTTGTTCATCAATTTTAACATCTTCATTTTCATCATCTAAGTTTATCACAATGGGAGGTTTAATGACAATGTCAGTTGTGTGGTCTTGTTTTCTTGTTTATTTTGGTTAAGTCATGTATGGGTCAATGCCTTGTTTTGGTGAAAGTTGTAATTCATCTTGATTTTTTGCATAGGTGTTTGATCATCAGGTAATGATTTGTTATTTTCTTCCAACTTATGAGCAATAACACGATGTCTAGGCCTATGCTCTTTAACATTTATGTTTCTTCTTGTTCGGTTTTGAATTTGCGAGGGGGTAAGGGAAGGTTTCTCAACCATCAGTCCCTTTTCTTCTCTTGGGGGAGGAATTGAAGGGACCATTGGGGGTTGAGAAGCCACTATCCCCTTAGGTCTATACACTTTTTTTTCTTTTGGTGGCAGAAAGGTAATCTTTTGATTGTCTCTCAGTCTCTTGTATGATATAGGTGGAGGAACTCTAGCATAAATACCTTATGAATTTGGAAGAGAATTTGCTTCAAGCATGGGTTCATCCACAACTTGTGGGGTGGGAGGAACAACCATAGCCTCGATTTCTCAAGAATATTGCTAAGAGATAATTTTTTTATGTGTTTTGCCTTCAATTTTTGATATGAATTGAAAAATAAGTCTTCACGAGGTTTCGTTGGTTCCATGGGTTGAGGCCAAAAATAGTCCAAGGAAAAGTTTTTATGAGAAGACAAAGGATTAAACCCATTATGATGCACCATGTATATTTTATTTTCAAATGGTAATTTTATGCACTTGTGGATAACTGATGGGACAACATTCATGGAACGTAGCCATGGATAGCCTATCTTCACA